>RJWM01032793.1:0-21180 GCA_004363535.1 Dasyprocta punctata | reverse complement strand
AAGTCCTGGTAAGTCTCCTGGAGAAAATGACATTTATATTGACTCTTCAAGCATGAGATAGTTATCCAGGCAAAGAGCTGAAAAGAAAGCATTTCAGGCAAAGAAACAATCTATGCAGATGTCTATCAAATCCCCTCTGGCAGAAGAGAGATAGGAAAGTGAAATTTGAGGCTGGAAAGTATGCAGGAATTAGATCATGTAGGGGTTTAAGACTGCACAAAAGAATTTCATTGCTCACCCAAGAGCACGCAGAAGTCTGTAGGAAAGTGGCATGATTCAGATCGTAGTGATCATTCTGGCTAAAGTTTAGAGAATGGATTAGATTGGGACAAAAGTGGAAATCGAAAGACAGTTAAGGGACTATTGCAATCATAAAGACAAGAGATGATAAATGCCTTGGCTAGAGTAAAGGTAGGGAGATGTGGAGATGAGGATGGATTTGAGAGGAATTTCTGAGTTGAGTCAACAGGATTTGACTGGAAAGGAAGGAGTGGGATGGAAGGAAGATACTGAGTCCATTTCAGACTTGTAAGATCTAAATTGTTTGTGGTCATCCACATGGAACTCCTTGGTGGAAAAGTACACTGCACCAACACTTGGGGAAAATTACTGGTTAGAAATGAGTATTATTGAACCCTGTCTGGTTCTATTGCCTGGGAATTTCTTGGGGGTATCTGCAAACATTATGGAAAGAAGAGAGAATGATGGAGATGGAATAACTTGACAGGTCTGGAGTACAGAGACCTCTAAGGAATGAAGTATGGGGAGATGAAGTGGAATGGGGGTGGGATCACCAAATAAAAGCCTTGTCGTGTTAAGATTATATAGACTTCCTTGTGAGATTTTTAGGCAGAGGCTTGAAAAGCTCTAATTTGTGTTTTAGACAGATCTTCTATTAGTGGTGTGAAAGATGGAGGTGGAGAATGGAGATATCTGTAAGAGATCTCTAAAATACCCATTAATGGAATTTAGGAATAAATGCAGATGAGGCAGCTTCGTAACCACTTACAAGGCCTAGTCTTGGGGGCTTTTACCAGCATAACCTCATGATACCACTAATGCTTTTTATTCATTCTACAAGTGAAGTATTATCATCAGAAACATAAATTAGTTTATGGAGGGCCTGGACTGGGTGCAGAGTCTCTGGGCCTCTGAGGCAGCTGGGTCCCACCCCCTCCAACCCAAGTCCACAGTGGTACACAGCCACATTCACCCTCAAGTGACCGCTCATCCCTCCACTCACTGCACGCCCTTGCACTTGGTGGTTCACTGTACCCGCTGGGATTTAGGCATTGACTGGTCCTTTAGCTGCGTCTTCCACTCACTTGCCATTCCTGGAAACCTTCCCCTGCTACCCTTGCTTCAGATCAGATTGAGGGCCTGCTGAGTTGGTGAGACTTGAGCTGTGGGGGTGTGCTGGGAGGGCTGCCGCCTTCCAAGATTCTGGACAAAATCTGCACAACTTGGTGTGTATTCTTGGCTCCAGGCAAATTGCCTCTCTTGCTATTTCCCACCATTCCTTCAAGTCTTCTATCTCCAAGCCTTTACTCATGCTGTTCTTTAGCTGCCGTGCCAGTTCCCAGCCACATTCTCCCTATTGCCTTCCTTGCTCCCCCTCAGAAGTACTTGCCCCTCTGCATTTTTGGTGCATCTTACTTACATCTCTCTACCGCCCTTGTCAAATTGTGGCCTATATTTTGGCTCTGTAGGCATCTAACATTTCCTGTTGTTAAAAATTCTCAGAGAATCAGTTCCTACCTCAGTCATATTTGTTTCCTCTAAAGAGTGGTGGCACATACCTATAATCACACCACTTGGGAGGCTGAGGCAAGAGGATTGCTGTGAGTTCCAGGCCAGCCTGGGCTACCTGGTGACGTCACAACCAGCCTGAAGTAAATAGCAAGACCCTGTTTAGAAAGAAAGAAAGAAAGAAAGAAAGAAAGAAAGAAAGAAAGAAAGAAAGAAAGAAAGAAAGAAGAAAAAAATCTGAGCTAAACTATAAAGCACCTTTAAGATATCTTTAAGATATAAAATTACTTAGCCTCCAGATTTTGTGTTTTCATGAATCCCAAAGCTGCTTGAATGAAGGAAAGCTGTGCCTTGTTCTTTTGTCTGTTCCAACCTACAGTCCCAATTCATTGCATACTTTATTCCCCTTGCTATTCTTTTGTGGAGATGATCTGATTTCATGAAGAGCTCTGAGTTACTTGAATCAAAAGTCAGGCAGAGTACATTTTGACTGAAAAGCAGATTTAAAAGATCAACATCTATTTCAATTTTGGACTTAAATCTTATAGATTTTTTTACCTTCTCATTGAATTTGTGACAAGCAATATAAATAGTAAAACTGTATTTGTTCATTTTTAAAATGATTTTAGAGGGCCAGGGATTTAGCTCAGTGGTATAAGCACCTGCCTGGCAAGCATGAGATTGTGAGTTTGAACACTGCTACCAAATAAATAAATAAATAAATAAAATTATTTCATGACAAGTCATGCATGTTTATAAAAACACTCACTCTGAAGCATCACCCTGAAGCATTTTTTATGGTGTTTGCTTTTTAAATAGCTATGGATTAAGTCTGGTCCTGGGCTAATTGTTCTTTAAATAAAAATGCACAAAAACAGAAAGTGTTTTCCATTTGCAAGAAGAGTCAGTACACCAGACTAGTGAAGGAGGGCTGTGGATTCAGACAGCCTGAGCCCAGCTAATAATTGTGTTCCTTAAAGTGTGTATTCTAATTTTCCTGTGCCTCCATTGTCTCCTCTGTTGTCTCCTCTGCAGACATAAAATCCACCTCACAGGAATAAAGTATCAAAGAGTTACCTTGTGGGAGAGCATGAGAATGATGGCTGTCATAGTAAACACTCAACAGATGTAATTATTTTGTTATTAGGTTTTTAGGCTGTGTTCAAATACAGATACACTCTTACAGAATATTTTTTGGCTGCCTGAGTGGCAAAGATTTAAAAGATTAATTCTATGCAATCGTGGAAAATGGCTTCTGAAATTTTGTCCAACAATGTACTAACCAGAAATATCCTTCTAAAATAGATAGATACATAGATATAGACATAGATATAGATATAGATACAGATATATAAATATGTGTATATATATATATATGTATATATATATATATCTTCTCAAGACATCAACACAGAATGGTAAAATTGCTGTTGATATTCCTCTGGGTAAAAGTCAAGCTCTTCAAAAAATAATTACTTCAAATTCTTTCCACAGGTGTGATGGCCAGGTAGGACGTCCTGCGTCTGTAAGGGGAACCACTGTGGTAAGTAGCTAGAGAATTAAAGTTACACTAAGAAATTCAGAATCTGGGCCGGTATGTTCCCTTTTCCATGGGAAATGGTAGCCCACACTCACGCTGTAGGGTACACTTCTTTTCCTACTTTTACTTGGCCCAAACTTGCTCTAGAGAGCCTGTTTCTTTTCCAACCTTTAATAAAACTATGTTACCATAAAAAGAGAGACAGAGACAGACAGAGACAAAAAGACAGACAGACAGACAGACAGACAGACAGATGGAATCTATGTAATCCCAGATTGGCTGCCTATTTAATAGGAGTTCAGTAGGTTCTCTTTCAAACTTACTTCAGAAGCTGAGATTGCTGCTTCAGAGTTCTGTTTCCCAGTTGTGATTTCCAGCTGGCTCTGATACTGGAAGGCTTGAACACTGGGATCTACTGGGAAGGAGTGAGGCCATCATGCTTCCATTCACACCATTAGCCGTCTCTCTCATACTTTACTGTGCATCACCCCTGTATAGCCCTAAAGAGTTAGACAGGAGTAGGAAGAGAATCAAGAAGCCAAACCATGCCTTCATGTGAGCCAGGGGCAGCCACCATGGGGAATGGGAAGAGAATCAAGAAGCCAAACCACGCCTTCCCATGAGCCAGCCAGTGCGTGGGCTGGGAGACAAGAAGAACAACCCCCACCCCCACCCCCGGTAAGCAATGGGCCTATTTACAGGAAGTCAGGCTGAGATTATAGCAACTAAAGTAAAAAAAAATAACTAATGCTTGTATAGTTTGATTGACTTCGCAGGCCTAAAGCTGGTAGACTGAGCATCTATTTGGAGGATAACAATATGCATTATAGCAGTTATAACAACTGTGGGGATTTCCTTCTGCCTTGTTTTTGAAATCCAATGTTTTATTCCATTTTACTGTTTTGTTTTATTCCTATATCTGGTAACCCAAGCAACTATTTTCAAGATAACAATATGCAATATAACAACCATTGTTAAATTCCAATCATCTTGTTTTGAAAACCTGTATAACTATTGTACTTTGTTGTTGTTGTTGTTGTTGTCTTTTTGCTTTTGTTGTTTTCTTTTGTTTGCTTGCTTCTTGATTTTTCTGTTATTTCTTTTTTCTCTTTAAAAAAAAAAGAGAGAGAGAGGAAGAAAAAGCCACAGGGAGTTTTGTAAGCTGGTGTGGGTCTGGACCAGGCCTTTTCCTTTTTTGTATTCAAAGAGGAGCATCAACTCAGATGTGAGGTGTGTTTAGCTGGAACAAGTTCACATGAGGCAATTGAGCCAGCATGACCTTCTCTCACTAAAGGCTTATATTATGATCTACTACCATGCTAACTTGCTCATGAGATTGAGAAGCTTTCTGTTTCTACTCTTTCTGAGTCACAACTTTTGATCTATGAACACCTATGTCTTTCTATATAACTTGTGTAGTTTGGAAATGAAAGAAAGGCTTTTGGGTGGAATGTTAAGAGTGGAGAAGAAAGGCAAATGCATTTTTTCAACCTTTTGTGACTTCAGTACTAGTACCTAATTTTTCTCTCTTTCTCTCTCTCTCTCTCTCCCTCTCTCTCTCTCTCTCTCTCAGAATAGAATGCTTTTTGAGGTATGCAAATAAACAGAGTTTCTTTACATCATAAACAAAAGTGGCCCTCCTTTCTTCTTCAGAGTAATGCTACTTCTTTCTGGATAATAGCACTGAACCCTGTTTCTCTCCTTTATGCGTTTCCAACTCAGTCATGACACCAGCACCAATGACTGCTAAGTCTCATGGAGAATGAATTATAATACAAGTGCTTAACACCAGTCATTTCATTTCACTGAGAAAAATCTATGAAGTAGGTGGTGCCTACTTTCCTTCATTTTAGAGATGAAGATGCTAAAGTTTAGAAAGTGTAAAGATCACACTTAAAGTCTCATTAGTAAATGGCAGAGTCAGACTGAGAAAATCTGGATTCCCATAACTTTACAGCTAGAAGTGAATAATGCTTCCAGTTGATCAGCCCTAAAGCCCTTCATGTGGACCCCATTAGTTGCTATCTGCAGTGACTCCCATAACTGAGTGGAGACTGAGGAGTGTGTCCTCCACATCTAGCTTTGCTTTCTAAGAGTGCTTCTGTACTCGATCATCCTCTGCTGTTCGAAAAACACCAGATCTAAAGCAGATGAAGAATTCACAGAAAAAGAAACATAAATGCCTAAAAGTTATAAAATAGTAAAACTAATTTGGCCTTTAAAACTGGAAAAATCTAATCTGAGGATTAATAGATATCTTGCTTTGACATTCCTTTGAACCCAGATTTTGCTTCTGATTACAGCTTTCCTGTATGCTCCTGCTCAAAGCATGTCAATCTAAAAAGGAAAAAGCTAGGAAAATAAGTAACTCAAGTCAGTGATTTTGGCCACCATTAATACCTATTATAACAAGTGAAGAGAGACCCAGGTGTCATGGTGCACGCTTATAATCCTAGCACTTGGGAGGCTGAGGCAGGAGGATCACTGCAAGTTTGAGGCCAACCTGAGCTATACAGAGATTTCAAGCCCAGCCTGGATTACATAATAAGACCCTATCTCAAAAAAACAAAAAAAGAGAAAAGAAAAAAAAAGTGAGAGAGGGAAAATAAAGTACTAAAACAGGAGTTCTGTACAACTTGTAGATTTCTATTATTTATTCACAGAAGTCCTGTCCCATAGAGAGCTGGAAGCTGACATGATACCGTGGAGATTCTTGCCAAGACTTGACTTCCTACCACTTAATTGATAGCTGGATAGGAATGGTTCCAAGGGATTCCAGTATTTTATGGGAGTCATACTACCTTACTGGGTGACCTTCCACTCAGAAAAGAAAGCAGTTTGCTGTTTAAACATTCATGCTATTTAAACATTTAAAATAAGCAAAGGGTTTCAGAAACATTGAATTTTATAGAGCTAAATAGACATCCTCTAGCTCAGAGTTTCTCTCAACTTCAGGACTATATACATTGTGGGCTGAATAATTCTGTTGGGTAGAATAATCTTGTATATGATGGGATATTTAGCAGTATCCCTGACCTCTACCTAGTAGATGTTATTAGCTCTCCTCCATCCAACTGTGACATCAAAAAATGTCTCCAGACATTGCCTGTGTTCTCTATGGAACAAGTGGCCTCTAACTGAGAACTGTTTCCTCAAAGGTGACGAACCCAAAGTCAAAGTAGTCCCCGTCTTTGAAAATAAGGACAAAACTGATGGCCTAGGCCACTTGGTCACTCCTCATCTCTGGTCGTACTATTGGGTGATCCTGCAGCTCTGTATCCCTGGGAACAGAGCTCCAAGATAGCACTTAGCACACACAGGGACTGTGTCACACTCACCTGTGTATCCACACTGTCTGGCACAGCTTGAGCACTCAGCAATGAAAGAAGACATGAATATGTGATTTTAAACCAGAAAGAACATTGATGAATGTAACCTAGGCAGAAAAATAGACACCAAGTAAATTCTTCAAGGAACACCTTGCCTTGAAAAACTAATTTGTTGACTTTACCAAGACACTTGATAGTATCAGTCAGTGAGCTCAGGTTTCAGCCCCAACAGCCGTTCTGCAGGTTTAACTGCCCTAGGAAGTTTTCAAATATTCTAAGGTTACTCTGTGACAGAAGGTTTGTTTGTCTAGTCATGTCAGAACTGCAGACAGTAGAGTGACTCGGAGTTCTGGGAAAAGCCTCATTTTCTCATCCTGTTTTATGTACTACGTTTGAGAATGTAACTGAGATCCTGAAAGCCCACATTTGGAGACTGGACTCCAGTCCTGTGGGACAGAGTTATTGGGCCATGAGCACCTACAAGAGTCCTCCAGGAAATTCCCTTCAACCCCAAAAATAGTAATTGCCAGACACCATCCTGAGTGTTTAAAACTATTGACCTGGGCAGGGTGTAGTGGTGAATGTCTATAATCCCAGCACTCTGGAGGCAGAGGTGGGAAAATTGTCCAGAGTTTGAGGCCAGCCTGTGCTACATAATGAGTTCAGGGCCAGCTGGACTACAGAGCAAGACCCTGCCTCAAAGAGAAAAGACAACAAACTAAAACTCTTGATTTATTCCTCATGGAAAGCCAAAGAAACAGATGATATTTTTGTTGTTATTGTCTGTATTTTCATTTTACCAAGAAAAAATAAGATAGAGGTTAAGTAATTTAGTCATCTAGCTATTAATGGCCACAGCCAGGATTGGGACCTATATGAAATATGAAACTCATTTGCTTAACTATATCCTGTCTTGCTTCCACATGTTTTTTTTTTTTTGAGTTCTGATATTATAAATTTTCAGTATTTCAAGTTGTATTCTAATCTTTACTAGAAATCTGACAGCTATAGTTTTCTACCCTGGCATATCATGAATCAGTTCATTACTATGTGCTGAGTATCCGGCCACATGCAGTGGAGTGCTTGGAATGCTTAAAGCAAATGCCGTCACATACTACTCAAGCGACATAAATAAGAAACCTAACTGAAACTTAGTTTTCTTATCAGCAAAATGGGAATGATAATCCCTATCTAAATCACAACTGTTTGGATCCAGTTGGATATCATTGTAAGGATACAATAAGAGAAATGTAAGAGAATATACTGAATACTAGATAAGTGAGTAATTTTGCTCAAATGTATATAAGTTGGCAGTAAATGCATACACACACACACACACACACACACACACACACACAGTATCTCACAGAAGCCCAGAAGAGGAGACTATTCTTACAGGGGAGAGTATTTTATATTTCGTGTTACTCTATCCCTTCGATGCTAAATGCTGGTGATCAGGATACAAAGGAAAATGTGATGCTTGCTTTGTTGCTTTAGATGTTTATCACTTCCAGCATCCTGACTCATTTTTCCCTGAATCTCTGCTTTCCTATATCAGGCTAGGACTGAGTTTTATGATAGAGAGAAAGGGGAAAAGATTTGTAGTAAAGTGAATGGAAAGAATATCAACAACTTGGCATAGTAGATATAATACCAGAGGCACCTGAAAAATACTGAGAATTAGCTATGTGTGGTGATGCACACCTGTAATCCCAGCATTCAGGAGGCTGAGGCAGGAGGATTGCTTCGAGTTTCAGGCCAGCCTGGACTACGTAGTGAGTTCAAGGTCAGTCTGAACTACATAGTGAAACACTGTCTCAAAAAACAAATAAACAAACAAAAAACAAAAAACCTGAGGATTAATTCTACATGAAATTAATTCTAGAAGGGCTTACAGAGATGGTAATGTTTAAAGTGGGCTCTGAATGATGAGTTGCTATTTGCCAAGAGAAGAATCAGAAAAAGAGCAAAAATCAGAAGCCAAGGCACAGAGGTCTGGAAGTGCAGGATGTTTGGGAGGAACTATGTGATGACCTTGGCACACAGGGCACCTGGAAAAAGGAGGAAGGGCTTATGTGAAGAGTTCCAGAGAATTTTGGCACAAATTGCTCTAAAGAGATACTTGCATCCTCTAGGCCAGAAATGGGAAATAGACTAGGAAAATATCTTTTATGGAAACTCCATAGCATAAAGCTTTATTGGGGAGGGGTCTAAGTCCAAAACTGAGCCCTGGCTGGGGACCAGTGTCTCCTTTAAGCCCTGGGAGGATTATCTCTGCTCTAGGTCACAAGGAACTTCAGATGCTTCTTGTGTTTGACTGCAGAGACACCTACCGCCTGGATGCAGTGTGCTGATAAACCAGAGCTGCAGGACCAGGGGCATAAGGAGATTCAGCAGAGGCTCTGGAACCCCACAGCCTGGGAATGAATCTTCCTCCTCCAGTGTAACTGAAGCAAACAGCCTGACCTTCTTTTTTTCATTTGTTATTTTTTTTGTCTTTTTGAGACAGGGTCTCGTTATAATGTTCAGGATGGCCTTCAACTCACTTTGAAGCCCAGGCTAGTCTCAAACTTACAATGATCCTCCTGCCTCAGCCTCCCTAGTGCTGGGATTACAGGTGTGTGCCACCACATCCAGCCAGTCTTACCTTCTGAAACCTCAATTTTTTTCAAAGGAAGGGCAATAGTTACCAGGAGCAGTGAGGAGATTGTTAAAATAATGAAATAAAGTAACTTATAAAGTTCTAACTTAGAGTCTATAAAAATCAGTGTTTAGTAGCTGCTGCTGCTAATAATAATATCAATAATATCTCACACATCACTCAAAGTTAGAGGTCAATAAGTAGTGATAGTACTCAATATTCTTAATCTCACACCAACCATTAACTAGCAATTACTTATCATTAAAGTTTTATCTATTAAGAAAATTATTTTTTTTAAATCCTTGAAAAGTTAAAGGTGAATATAAGTAAAACCTGGATATTTTCTTAGCCATGTAATTTACAATTCTATGTGTCGGAAGCAACCTAAACTTGTTGGGTGAGTAGGATTGGTCTGGAGGTAGAGGATCTGGGCAGAAATATAACCAAAGGAAGTTCTGTCAGGGTCCCTTCCCAGCACAGAGAGCTCCATCTCTCCACCTGAGCCCTCAGTTCATGCACTTTCCATTTCCCTGTAAATTTTCACTCTACACAGATATGATCAGGAAGCCATGAGGAATGTACTGTGGTCTACATAAAGGAAATTTGAAGTTTGTTCAGGTTTAAATGGTTGAGAGAAAATGAAGTTTGGTATTCTCCTAACCAAATGTATCTATGCTACACCAACTACCAAAACTACAGATTTAGGAAGAATAGACTTAAAAGATCCATGACTAATTATTATTAATCCAAATAAAGAGTCAGAGAGACATTAGGCAGGGAACAAAACAGAATACCTTGATGTGCTTTATAGTGAAAAGAACATTGATTTCTAAAAGATTAGTTTAAGACCAATCTTCCAGTTGGTATCTTCCTGTAATTTTGATTCTAACATTTGTTCACTTCTTCATTATACATTTGTATTTTTAAATTATATCCAATGACCAATAAATTACCATGGGAGCATTTCTGCCTTATTAGGGAATCTCTTCTGTGGCTTGCCCATAGTACTGAAAACTGCAAGTCAAAGAAATTTGGGCAGCTGGGCATGGTGGTACACACCTGTAATTCCAACACTCAGGAGGCTGAGGCAAGAGTATTGCCACAATTTTGAGGCCAACATGGGCTCCATAATGAGTTCAAGGCCAACCTGAACTACATAGAGAGACCCTATCTCAACCTTGCCCCAAAATAAATAACAAGAAAGAAATTTGGGTGGGTTCCTATAAGAAATAACTGACTTAGACCTTAAGAAAGAAAATAGGACTGACTACATAAGATTGTAAAGGCTGTAGAGGTTAAGAAGCTAAGTGTTATAGTGTGGTCAGGTGACCCACACTTAAGCCTTATGTAATCATAGATGCCACTGTGTCTGGCATTCATAATTGGTTTGTTGTCTGGCGCTGGGAATGGTGGTGTGAGTGTTGCACCCACCCAGGGGTAGAGCCAACATATAAGGGCCAAAAAATAGTGTGTCTTCCCTCTCTTGCCAGTTTGCGCCTTGCTGTTTGTGACGGCCATGAATGGCTGCCCCCCAGCCACGCCACTCTGCCTTGCAACCAGCTAAATATAAACTCAAACCTCCAATACTGTAAAAAATAAACCTTTCCTTCCCTAATTTTGGATGTCAGGTATTTTGTCTCAGCAATAAAAAAAATAATAAAAATAAAAATAAACCAACCAAGACACTAAGAAAACCTAATTTTTGATCTGTGATGAAGAAATTTTAAAAATCAGAGATTTGAAAATGTTAGGTGTTTGGTCTTAGGCATTGAAGATAAAATGAAATGTAGTAATGAGCATGAGGTGGAAAGGGAACACTTGGGGAGAAGAAAGATTCAAGAGGCAAGGACTGAGTAGCAGAGTGAGCTAAAAATGAGAGTGCGAAGGGGAGTGGCTTCCAGCCTTGCTCCCCAGGGATCAGTGCAGGGTGAATTGAAGTAGAGTCATGAGTGACAGAGCCAGTTTGACAGAGGAAATGCAAATAGAGTTTTGGCACAAAAACGTAAGCATGGAAGACTCTCCCAAAGTAATAGAGACAAATCAAGTAGGGCAGTGATTAAATTTGATGAAATCAATATAAACATTTGCTAGTTAAAAAAAGGAAAACAACTTTAGCTCTATGTCAGTAATCCTTTAAATTATCAATAGTTAAAGAAATTGTAAGATGGTGCTTTTCAATACCTTTGTTTCAGAACTACTAGATTAGCTTCTTAGAGTTGTGTAGGGAAGTCTACCATTCTAGATAACCTCTGGATAAAAATACTGTTTTTCCCTAACTCCATCAAGTTCATAAACTTTAAGGTTCACTATGAGCTTCAACTAACACACTCTTGACAGAATATGTAGTGTTAGGAAATCTAAACTCCCAGCCACTGGGACTCTGCAGACAACACTTCCAACTCAAGAAAGGCTACTTTCTTTCCTGATTGCCAGGAACTCCCTACCCCCATAAGGTTGTGTAAGGTTCTGTGTAAGCTTACAGGAAAGTTTGGCAGAGAGGCTCAGGATCTTGCCTGAACACTCGTGATTAACTAAAAGAATTAATGTATGGATAGAGAAGTTCATGATCAATTGCAAATGACAAAAACAATAAAACCTTAAGTTGAGTAATAAATATTAGGAAAAGTGATTTGTCCTTGGACTAAGTCTGTGACCATTTATTCTTTTTTTTTTTTTTTTTTTTTTTTTTGTGGGAACATGTGATTATTTCAGCTGGAGAAGATACAAAAATAATGTTTGTTTGTTTGTTTGTTTTACTTTTTTTTAAAATCAGGAGACAAAAGTATACAATTCACCTCTAAAAAATCAACCAGTTGACAGTGCATTTGTCTCCAAGCTGGCAGTCATGAAGGAAGGGAGTGGCATGCCGCCTCCATGGGATGTTTCGGTGCTAGAGAATGAGTTTCTCCAAGGTGAGTCTCTGCGTTACAACACCTTTGAAAAACTCTTGGTACTAAAGCAAAGCAAATAATTATTTCTCTTGATATTAAAGTGCTCAAAGTATATCAAACCCTGTATTTTATTTTTGAAATTCTCTTCATTATCTTATTTGAAGAGGATACTGATGTATGATTTTAACGCAAGTATTGAAGAACTTTATGGTTAAATAGAATCTCAAGCCGGGCGTGGTGGCGCACGCCTTTAATACCAGCACTCGGGAGGCTGAGGTAGGCGGAGTGTTGTGAGTTCGAGGCCGGCTTGGGCTACAACGCGGTGCAAGGCCGGCCTGAGCTACATAGTGCGACCCTGCCTCAAAAAAACCAGGGCCAGGAGTTTGGCTCAGTGGCTTAAGTGCCTGCCCTGGCAGGTACGAGGCTGTGAGTTCAATCCCCGGTGCCGCAAAAAAAAAAAAATAAATAAATAAATAAATAAATAGAATCTCAGTAAATATTCTCAGATCAGAAGCTGATAAATATATGGTATAATAATAATGTTTAATATTTAACTTCAAGTGTAAAGGTGTACATCTTTAGGAAATAGGTCCATAAGGTTTGCTTTTTTGTTTGTTTGTTTTTTTGAGACAAGGTCTCACTGTGTAATTTAAACTGGTCTTGAACTCACTGTGTAGCTCAGGCTGGCCTCAAATTTGTGGTGACCCTCCTACTTCAGTTTCCTCAATATAAAAGTGATAATAGTGATAGTACTATTACTATGAGAATACTAATGAGTTAATATATTACATGCTTAGAACTGTGCTTAGCATACAGAAATATTGCATTGCAGGAGTGCTAATGAGTCTTAATTTTTCCAGGAAAAATAATCTATAACAGCATATCATTTAATAATCTATTCATATTCTCCTTTAGTTTTAGATGATTTGGATAGCACACTGGCTCAGGAACAATTCGCAAGCTCAGTGAATGCCAGCATGCCCCACGATTGTGGATCAAGAGCACAGTTCAGTCGTTCTTCCGCCACTGGGAACAGGCATAGTAATATCACTGGAAGACATAAAAATCGCTATAATGAAACCTCCAA
This sequence comes from Dasyprocta punctata, assembly GCA_004363535.1. NCBI lineage: Eukaryota > Metazoa > Chordata > Mammalia > Rodentia > Dasyproctidae > Dasyprocta > Dasyprocta punctata. Next base: position 7,943 of record RJWM01032793.1, on the reverse strand, counting down.
TATGTCAATTTATGACATCCTGAGACCAGGAACTCCTAGGGAAGGTTTTAAAACCTTTTTTCCTAGGACAAGGACAATTTATGATATGTACAGGACAAGAGAGCCCAGCATCTTTAAAGAAGATTATGTGCAAAAGAATACTTTTGGCAGTACTTCTTTGTGTTTTGACAGCAGGCAACAATCAGCCTCAGCAGCCACAAGGCATTTCACAGCAAAAAGCTTACATTTTCCAGCTGCAACTCAGAGCAGGAGTAGATTTATACGACCAAACTACCAGCAGAGCCCAAAGAGAACTCCATTATCATCCATCATCTGGAATAGATCCGATTCTTCTAGAGATAGGCAGAACCAGGAAGAGTTCCTGAGGACACCATCACCAATGGAAATTGAACCTGCAGACCAGTGCGTGAATCCCAGATATTTTCAGGGAAATAGGAGATATGAAGTGTACCATTCACAAAATGTTTACCAAAGCATTCATCTAAATGCCCCCATGGATAATGCAATGAGTTCTGACACTTTTGAGAACTCAGAGAATATGCTGTTCTATCATCAAGACAACCCATTTGCTAGGTCTTGCCTTAGTAGTACCTTTAGACAAAGCAGAGAACAACAGTTTGGACAGAATTCTTTTTGGGGCCACCAGGAAGAACATTTTTCTTGGTCGGACTTTCATCAAAGCAGGAAACCATTTGTTTATTCTAACAGAGACTTTGAAATGATTTCCATTGAAGCAAATAGTACACCTGCTGCTCATGGCCACAGCGTCCCTTTTCAACACTGGGAGCCGTTTTCTCCTGGTTATGGAACACATGTGTTCAGAGGCCAAGAAGAGCCACATCCCTGGCAGTCTGACTTTCACACCTCCCCTCTGGAGAGCGTGGAGATATCAAACAGTAATGAGAACCAATTGACTCCTCATTTTGGCACACGAAATACTTACTCCATGACTGGTCCACACTATCGCATCAAATCTCGTGGTTTAGAACACCAACAAGATAGTTCTCCTGTAGAAGTACATATCCCCAAACACCCTTATTCATCAAGAGTTGCTCAGACTGTAGCATCCTCATCCAAAACTTCCTTCCCCCAGATTCTTGATGATAAAGGGAATCCTCAGAGGCCTACCTTTCTGAATTCCACAATCACTTTGCAAAAAGTTATTCCCAATAAACCAGACTCTCTGCCAATAGAAAGCCATACAGAAGTTACTGTGACCCATGGCAGTTCAACTGATCCTCCACCTCCTGCTGAAACTCAGCTCAATAGCTTGGTCACAGAAAAGAATAATGAGACAGAGTCAACTGTATTTATTTTAGAAGACAAACAGCAAACCAAGATGGACCAGACAGACATGACAGGTGAAATACCATACCCTGTTTCACAGACTGACAGACAGACAGACCCTTTACCTGATTTTCAAAAACCCCTCTCCCAGGAGCCAACCAAAAATGACAGGTTGAGTTTTAATGCATCTACCACAGTTTGTTCAGAGGGGTCACCAAGAGGCTTTGCCAGGAGGGATACCTCTAAAATGTACATCTCATACAGAGATAAACCCAATGAACTTAAAAAAGATAAGAGTTTTCCTGGGAACAGAAAACTTGACTCAGAAGCTTCCCTTCTTTTCACTCAGAAAAGCAGAATACCACCATCTTTTCCCAACCCAGATCAAAGTTGTCAGCAGGAATTAAAAGTAAGTAATGAAGGTATTTCAGACATTGTTAAAAATAACCTCTGGCACTCTGAACCTCTGGACAGTCAAAACACAGAATTTCCAGAGGAGCCAGCTAGTTTAGATACTGAAGGAGTACACAGTTCCACAACTCATTCTACTGACTGCAACAAGCTTGTTGCCAGGCACAATATCTCATGTGATTCTTTAGATCTATCTACTATATCACGAGATTTCTCACCATCCAATGCTACTTCCCTTGATGCTTTTGTGATTCCTTCCACCACAGTGTTCGCCAGGAAAAGCCCATCAGACAAAGATCCATCTCTGGGAGAAAGAGAAAAAAAAGACAATACTGGCAAGAACCAAAATAATCAGTTTGCTGTGAGCTCCTTAGAAAACCAAAAGAGTAATGATAGTCATATGCCTGTAAATGATGAAGTGTGTGATGTCATCACATGTCATTCCTACTCTCCTTTTAAAAGTGGAAGGGGAAAGGGAAAAGGAAGAATAAAACGTCATATATCTCATATTGAAAAGTTAAGCAAAATGGATAGTACATCAGAATCCACAGCTGAAGGCAGTAGCCTCATTGAGGAGAATCAAAGCAAATCCAAACCTTCTGAACTTAACACCATTTATTGTACCTTGCCAAGAAAATCAGTCAGTTGTCTCAAACATGGAAGCCAGCCAGCAAGTAAGATAATGACTGCTTCAATTAGAAATGGGCCACCTCCATTCCAGATCAAAAACAATATGGATGGTCTAGTTGAGAAGCACACATCAAATGAATTCAGTCCCAGTTCTCCCAAGTCAGTGAGTAAGTGTTCCAAAGTTGTTTCAGATTCAGCCTCAGTGACATCTAAAGCCACAGCAACAGTGACAGGTGTGAAAGTCATTAGACCTGCTTCTGTTAGGAAAGGACCTCTACCATTCCTCATTCAGAGAGCTATGTCATGTCCTTCAGGAGAGCTATGTGCCTCAACTGGAAGAGAAAACAGAGAAAAATCACTGGTCTCAGACACAGACACTTCTGCTGTGACATCGAGGCCTGGGGCAAGAATCATTCACCCTCTGAAAAGTAACTCATTTATTAGAGGTGACCAAAAAGGATTCTCTCAAGAACACACTGAAAAAGATGGTGATATTTCTGCCTCTGGGGCAAGTATATTTACTCTTTCAGATGAAGACCCTTTACCTTTTTGGGCAGAGGTGTCAGAAAAAGAAAGTGGGAAAACATTACATAAATTTAAGACTACTAGTACGTTTTCTGTGTCTGGTGATGAAGATAATGTCAAATGTCTAGAGGTGGTTTCAATATATTATACACTACCAAGAAAACCCAGCAAAAAATTCTGTGACCTCCTTCAACAATATACACAAAATACCAATTCGCTTACAGAATCACTTCAAGCGGACACTGAAACATTTTCTAATGCTTCAAAAGAAGACAAAGTAAATTATTCTACACAAGTACAGTCAGGAACATCTTCATCTGAAGATCTAAAAATACCAGTCAACTCTAGTCCTACCCATCTTTCTCATACCACCGACAGTGTGGCTGCCTTACAGCCACCAAATAGGGGATCCTCAGGGCCGACATTACAGGAAATGGCTTGTGTTGGGGCAGACGTTTCTCTTCGTAAAAGGAAATCTAAAACCAGAGCAATGTCCTTACATCACTTAGCTAAAACACCTCCAGGTGTTCCACAAAGCAAGGAAGAGAGAGGAGAAACATGGAAAAGTGAAACCCTGCCTACCTCATTAATGCTTCAGGATAAAAGTGCCACAGATGAAAAATCTAAAGATTGGCAGCAATCTGTTAATGCAGGAAACAGTGGTCTCTCTGGTCTCACAGCCCAGTCTGAAGATAATGATGAAACTTCTCAAACTGGAAGAAGTTCTGGGGAGTATACAGCTGGAGGAATAGCCATTATGTCTACTGAAAGTGGAAATAAGCCTCAGAAAGATCACACAGCCATCAGTATACATGATAACTCCAGTGGATCTCAGCCCAGGGAAATCAGAGAGAAAACTGACAAAGAGCACCAAAAACTGACTGACATTCTTTCTGACTCAAAAAGCCAAACTGTTGTTCTCACTCCAGCATTGTATAAACTACAACTTGTTGACAAGACTCAATCAAGTGAACCAGATTTTAAAATTTTACAGTCTGAACCCAGGAAATTACCTCAAGGAAGTCAGGGGGTAAATGTAACAGAGAGCAGGAGGGTCAGAGATGAAATGCAGAAGTTGGCATGGGATCAAACTTTATGTGCTGGAGGAAATAATACACATAATACCAACTTGGGTGATCTAGAAAAAGAAGAAAACAGATCTTCAGTTAAACACAGATTGCCAACGATGTCTAAAGGCAGCAGAAAATTCCCAGCTAAGGATTTAGGTACCCAAAGACATGTAGCTACTATCTTCTCTAAAAGCGGGAGCAAATCTGACTTTGGCCACTCATCTCTTGGCAGCCAAGAATACAACTCACTGGCTCCTGAGCCTACTCCAGAGTCCACAGAACCCACAGATGAAGACAGTTTGGATAATGATGGAATGAATATGGAGGCTACTGAAATATCCAGCAGAGAAACTTCTAGACACTCCTGTAATCAGAAGTCTAACAGCACTTCAAAGCTACATCAAAATGAACTCGGTGATGTCTCAGAATCACCACTGAAGCATGAGAGTTTTAAAGGCACGACAGTAGGTGAGGAAAGAGAGTCAGAAACCCCAGCCCAGTTCACATTCACCAGCTTCAGGGAAGCCGACTTCTCTGATTGTCAGAGGACGCTAAGCCCTCCTTTTCCTTTGGAGCTTGCACAGAAATCTCCAATAAGTGTGTCACTGTCCAGTTGTCAGCAGCAACAAGGGAGAGATTTGTCTCTGGAGTGGGAACCTGAGCCTCACCTCTATAGATCAAAGAGTTTAAAAAGCATCAATGTGCATAGTGATCTGCTGTGCAAAAGTCATCCTCCTAAAGTTAGAGGGCGCCATTTTTCTGAAAGCATGTCAACTGACAATGCTCTGAGTCAGCTGACCCTTGCGGATGAACTCTCTGCCAACAATGGGTACAGTCGAAGATTCAAGTCTTTTTCTGAACTTCCTTACTGTGATGGTAATGAAAGCTGGGCTTTGTATAGTAGCAAAGCAAAAACAGGTCCCAAATCTGCATCATCTATATCCAGACCTATTGACTATGGGATTTTTGGGAAAGAACAACAGTTGGCTTTCTTGGAAAATGTAAAGCGGTCACTCACACAAGGAAGATTATGGAAACCAAGTTTCCTTAAGAACCCTGGCTTCCTGAAAGATGATGTAATTAGCACTTCCAACTCATCAGAGCCTTTAAGCTCAAATTCTGCTAGCAGCCAAGTGCCAGAAGATAGTTTAAGCCTGAATGAACCACTTAATATATATGAGGAGGACCCAGCGGACTCAGATTGTGACACAGACACAACTACAGACAATGAATACTACCTGAATGAAAATGACAAAGAGTCAGAACTATGAGGATTTTTCAGAAAGATGCATAATGCATTGCATTTTGCTTTTCATCAAAAGCTTATAGCGGAAATAGTGTGAATTTGTATGTCCAGGGAAAGTCAGATTTAAAAAGGTCCAGTCTAAGTAGTATTTGCACTGGAACAACTCATTTTTTCCTTCATGCCCTATAAATCCACTTCCTGAATTCTAAAAACAGTGATTTCTTGTTTTTGAGGAGTTCTCTGCTAATTTTCTCCCTTTGTATTTGCTCTTGGTTTGTCTTCTCTCCCTCCTCAAACTTTATCTCTAAGTCACATGCCAGTTTTGGCTCTTCACATTATTTTCCTCTACTTTTTCTCATTCCTCATTGTGATTTACCGATATAAGTTTCAAGTGCCCTGTATGACTACAAAATTATACTTGTCTATGTCCTGCACTCATGATGTTAAAATGTAAGGACCGTGACCTTAGTAAATATTATCATCTTGTTTGATTCAATATTTAGGATGTTTAATGGGATGGTTTTTTTCTTTTTTTCTCTCCAAGGTAAAGGAATTTTCATGAGGTTATCCTGTTACATCCTTAGTGGACCCTGGGCAGGGTTTGGGATGAGTGCGGTTTAAAGAACATGTCAAGGTTATAGATGAGAGGCTGACTCCCTATTACTACTCGGAGAAATTCCTCTCAGACAGTGGGGATACACTGACTTATTAAGGGTTGAATTTTAATCAAACCAAGAACTTAAGCCAGGCAAGCTGATGATACAGGCAGTACTTTGGCCATAGAATTTCTCCTTATGAAGAGAATATAACTGGTGGGCAGAGATAAATAGATATCTCTTCATGGAACTGATTTATGTTTACTGATGTTCTCTCTACAACTGGTTTTCCCCACTTCCCCCAAACTGTCCGTTTCTACATTTCCCTTGAGGATAGTTCAGGTGGGGCATTTTGGTCACAGTTACCAAGTGGGAACCTTGGCTTAGTCGTTAAAATGCCAAGTCTGATCTGATTTCCAGGATTTACATGCTCCTCTGTGGAATCATTTACCAAATCCTCAGGAAATTCTACTGTCTGTCACTATGCTTTGTTCAGTAATTCATCTTAAGTAAGTCACTGATATTCACTGATAGTTTGGCTATTCTAACTTTAATTGCCACACAGAATATCTGGGAATTCCTCTCTTAATTCAGGATAAAAACCAATGGATGTTGGTGAAGATAAGTTGGTGAAGATAAGTTGGTGAAGTTTACTGAACTACAGAGTGTGCAGTCTAGATCACAATATGTGATGACAGTCAACATATTGGATTTTATTATACAGTATTTGATATATATTTACTTCCTGACATAATTTTATTTTCTACGATTCTCACCAACTCTGTTTCATCCATTACTAAAGACAATGATAGGTATTAGTAAAGTGTGTAGAGATCTGGCACTGATACAATTGCAAAAACTATATTTATTATTGTCCCCTTAAACATTGACTTGCCTAGAAGCAAAATACCAGGGCTAGTTTACAGTATTCCTGTGAAACTCAAAACTAATGAGGTTGAGGTAACTAACATGAAGCTGTTCTTTAAATCTGTCAGCTCTTTTAAACTTGAAGCTCTGATCAATTTTGAGTTCCAAGACACTGAGAAGAAACTTATAAATAAAGTGTTCTATATTTTTCAATTCAAATTTGTATGTCAAAGGATATATAACATTGTATTCTCTGTATAATGTATGTTTGTAAATTCTTCTTCGCTTGCTTTTAATTATTTAAAATTTTCATGCACTGAGGTATGTTTGCTATGTAATTTTAAGACATTCAAGGTTAACATTTTAGTATTAAGATTCTGCATTTTCTTTTTTAATGAACAGCTTGCAAGTTCTCTTAGTAAGTACTGAGTCTACATGTTTGCTACAAAAGGTGAAATGAAGTTAGCTTTTTTTCAGTGACTTTAGGCTATATCAACAGGCAAATGAAGGTAAGAACGAACAGGTGCTTTGGTTCCTAGATACTCTACCCTGAAAGCTATTGTCTTAATTCAAAGTCAATGCTCGTTTGCATTATTTGTAATGTTTGTTTGTTGATCTGGCTCAAGAATCAAGAAAAGAGACAATTCACGAAAATAGCACCTTCTATAGTTTTATACTTTTATAAAGTACTTTGGGAAAGAAGTATAGCAGATTTCTATGTATTTTAACATACAAACTGCTGCTTTTTAATGTTCCTTTTTTGGATAGCTCTAGTAATTTATAAGTCCTTTTTATATTCATGTTTTCTAAATGATATCATTATTAAAAGAAATATCCATGTAAGTGGAGAAATATCACTAGGGAATCAATAAGTACCTAACAAATCGTTAACTTTAGATATTAGACTAATATAACCATAAATTTTGTACTGTTGGACCCATTTAAAATAGTGTTTAATGAAATTATTTTCATTTTTAGAGACTTCCTTCTAAATAATTTAACCTTAAATTGTTAACATGATTTTAGTAAAATCCCTACTACTACAAAGGTTTGGGTAAGCTTAAAAAAAAACACACATGCTTTTTAGACCCTAGAGCCGAGGGAGGAAAGTTCTCTTAAATTATGGTGTGGGGAGGTAATCAGATGAAAATTCGCACCTCTGTAAATATCTTCCACTGACTGTTAGGGGAAAGGTGACATCTTATTGCTAAGCATTTATTGTTCATTATAATGCTTCAGAATGTCTTGTTTAATGTACATGTAAATATGTAAATGTTTTACTTTCCAAGCCAAATTGTGAAACTATCCCAA
>RJWM01032792.1:0-21157 GCA_004363535.1 Dasyprocta punctata | reverse complement strand
TGTATCTGACTAAACATGGGGAACAAACTTTAGCAAAATAATTCCATCAGTTTCCCTGTGGAGCAAGGTACCCTAAAATTCTCTTCTTAAATGAAAATCTTCAAAATGAGTCTGTACTTTACATATTTGAGCCTACAACAGATTGGGGTCTTGGCAATTCCAGAGATGCCCTCAAGGCATTTTTCCTATTGTCCTGTTGTGGAGTAACTGGCTTCTAATAGCAGCAGTTTCTTCAGCAACTGTACCCTCCTTGAGAGCACCTATAAAAGTGCACCTTTTCCAGCCAAATTGTAAAATTTCCAGATGTATCTACTTTATTCCTCTTTGCTCATGATTCTCACAGTAAAGTTGGCTAAAAGCAGGCAGTTAATACCTGTGCCACTGCCTGAGTGTTCTCCTGCCTTGAGATTTCCTGTGTCAGATATATTGGTCTGTCTTCTCTATACTGTAATACAATCAAATTCTTTGCCATGATGTGAAAAAGATTATGCTTAGTCCAGTGATCAAGTCTTTACCTCTATCTGAAATTTCATAATCTTTACTGTCTGCATTTCTATCAGAAGTCTGGTTTTTGAAGCCCACATCTAAATTACATATTAACCTCTGCTTATAACATGTAGGCTTTCTCCAGTGTACTCTTCCAAGCATTCCCTAACACTTTCTGTAAACTGATTCTGAAGGTTTCTGAGTTATATCAACAGGTAATTGTCACAGTAATGCCTCTCAATTCTCAATACCAATTTTCTGTATTAGTCAGATTTCCATTGCACTAATAATTACCAAATTAAAAAGAAGAAATATATGTGTGCTAGAGAGGGTTCAGGCCATGGTCACTTGAACACCTGCTCCACCCCAACTTTTGGACCTTTGTTGAGGTAACGTGTTGTTACAGGAAGTATGTGGTAGAACAATCAATTCATCTCATGATAGCCAAAAGGAAAGAGAAAAAAACAAGAGGGCCAAGGGTCCCAATATCTCTTTCAAGGGACTTGTCTACGATGGCCTAACTTCCTTGCACTAGACCCATCATCCTAAAGTTCTCACTGTATCTCAACAGTGCTGACTATTGACCAAATATGGACATTTGGGGGAATTTTGGGTTTCAACAATTCACTGTGATTGCCAGAGTCAGAGAGATAGGATGAACACTGAAATATAGACCTTATTCACATCCTTTGGGTTCATATATCTGGGATTTTTTTATGCAATTTATTTGTCATTCAATAGAGGACTTACAGAGGCAAACGTTTCCTAACACAAAGGGTGGGTATATGCAGAAACTTGAAGCACTGTACATTAGAGTTAAAAATAATCATTTATTAAGTAGGTCTTCATAGTCCATCAAATGATAGCAGGCTCCTATTCTAGGAATATTAATGTCATATGACCTTTCCAGGAGTGGTGATATCATATGACACATCATAGTCTAAGTATAATTTCTGTGTTTCATGCACACAAGAGAAGGAACTTCAGGACGGTCAAGCAAAGGTGCTGAAAGGTCAATGAAACTTTGTCAATAACAACACAAATGGCTTCTGGTTATTCTGCATCATTCCACAGACAGCTGGAACAATGAATCTTACAACCTGACTCCTTATCTCCTGTCATTCCATCAGGTAAAAGCAAAATCAAAAACACTGAACTTCTGTACCTGTTAAAACATTATGGACAAAATTAAATATTTAATATATCAACTGACTCAATTTGAAAAGTCCAAAATAATAACTTCAAACCTCTGCTCTCTGTTACAGTTTGCTAACTCCTAAGAATTTTCCCATTTTAGCAACTCTCCTCTTATTTAATCTATGAGGATGGAAGACCAAATCGGTTATCTGCACCAAAAAATTCTTAAGAAAAGTGATACTCAAACTTTTTAAGATAGTTTTGTCATTGCCTCCCATCATTGGAGCACTGTGTGATTTCTATGCCATTTCATGTCTTCCTAGAGAAATGTTAATTTTCATTTATACCACTTCAAAATTCTAGAATTTTGTTCTTTGTTTCAAGTCCAATAGCTCCCTGAGAGTGAGTCAGAGCTCAAACATACAGCCCAAATCTCACAAATTTTCGTCATACAGAGACAAAATAATAGCCTAGGGTGGATTTATTTGAACAAGAGAAGTGCTGTGGTGTGGATCAAGCAGGGTGATGGGTAATTCTTTGGGTTATAGGAGTAGTAAGTAAAAAGATCCAAGTCAGTAAATGCTGTTCCATGAATAGATAGGCCAGCATTGTTAGAAGAAGGGAAGAATGGGACAGTGTTACGAGGTGAGAACAGAGTAAGTCTAAGTCAGATAGGAAGACCTTGTTGGCCCAGTGAAGCATCTGGTTTTTACTCTAAGTTCAGAGGAAAAGCAATATTTTTTTGTACTGGGGATTTAAATTATGGCTTTTGCACTGAGCTACATTCCCAATCATTTTTTATTTTAAGAAAGGTCTCCCTATATTGCTAAATTTGCCAGACTGAGTTCAAGTTTCCGTGCATACTCCTGCTTCAAACCCCCACAGTTCTGGGGTTACAGGTGTGTGCCACTATGCCAAGCTAAAAGTCAATATTTTTATGCACAGGAAAGAGCATAATCTGAATTAGATTTTGAAGTGTCTCTCAGGTCATTGAATGAAAAAAAAATTATAGAGCTTTACTAGTTTCCTAAAGTAATGTAACAACAAATCAAAAACTGGGGGACTTAAGGAATAGAAATTTATTCTCTCATCATTCTGGAAGTCAGAGGTCCAAGGTGTTGGCAAGACTACATAACCTCTGAAGCTCTAGGGGACAATCCCTCCTTGCCTGTTCCTAGCTTCAGGTAGCCCCGAGTGTCCCTTGTTTTGTGACAGCACCTTTTCAGTCTCTGTCTCCTTTACTGTCACATGGCCATCCTCCTTCTGTTTTCCTGGGTGTCTGTTCTCTCCTTTTGTTGTAAAGTCAGCTTGGAACACAGTCACCCTAATAATTTCACCTTAATTTTTTACTGTATTTGCAAAGACCCTGTAAATGGGAGGATAAAATTGTTCTTTAACTAACTGCATTATTTTAAAGAAACACTTCCTCCAAGTTTCCAAACGTTGAGAAGAATACTGCCACCTCAACTATGAAGCCCATTGAATCAGAAGTAGGACTGAAGGAGTCTCTTTCTACAAAGCAAAAGAAGCAAGATTTGGATTGAAAGAGGATGAGCAACTGGGCAGCATTCCTTGGGGTTGGAATTCTTTTCCAATGCAAATCAGTCAAAATTTGAAATAGAAGTTTTTCTAATTGGTAAAGTTCACCCCTTCTCTATGGATGGGGAAGGACACAGGCTAATGAAGCATTGGCCAGAATGGAGTGGGGTGCAAAAGAACATCCCTTACCTTGTCAGAATATGAGAAAAGCACATGCCCCTCTGGTGTGTGTGCTCTTTCCCCTAAGTTTTTAGGATTCTCAGTAGCCTCGAAACACTTGTGAAATCTTGATTATGCATTCTGCTTTGTACATAGGTGGAGGAAGTGGCATTAGTTACAGGAATCCAAGGCCAAACAGGGGGTGCTTTTGGGTTAGTATCTCAGACGAAGGCAATGGGGACAGAGCCCATGAAGTCTGCAGAGACCAAAAGAACACATGGCCTATGTGCTGCTCCATAAGAAAAGGGTCCAGGACACTTAGCGAACTTAGAGTGTGGAGAGAAAGGACAGAGGCCTAGATGAATATTTCAGGTCATTAACCGTCTTTAGCAATCTCCTTTAATCTCTCTTTTCCTTGGTTTCTCCTCTATAAAGGAATGTGGCCAAACCAGATGATCTTAAAGATTTGAAATCATTATTGTGTCATAATTCACATTCTCTGAATTGAAGGCATTAGCCTTTAAAATTAGAAAGGGGGAAGGAAGAAGATGTAATTTTTTCCCTTCCTTCCTTCCTTCCTTCCTTCCTTCCTTCCTTCCTTCCTTCCTTCCTTTCTTCCTTTTTTCTTTCCTCCCTTCCTTTTTCCTTTCTTTTCTTTCTCCCCACTCTCTCCCTCCCTCTTTGTGAGTCCACCTGAACAAAATTAGAAGTCTGGCCCTCTGTATGTTCCCCAAGATATACTAGGCAACTACCAGGCCTACTAATGTGAGCCTCAGTGTGGGTGCCAGCTTCTGATCTCTACCTCACACCTCTTTTTACACCACCCGGTCTTGAGCCAACTGGAAAATCACTCAATCCTTTCGGCTCCTGTGAACAAGTTATAAGGGGTTTCTCTGCCACAGCTGCCAAAAACACCCAGACCCTTCCCACAGAAGAGAGAGGCCGCCCTGCAGAGAGGAGGAAAACTAAGCAGCCATAAGGCAGCTGGCCAGAGCTCCTGGGCTGTGTGAACTGAAGCCCAAAATTGTGCACCAGGAAGAGGCTGGTTTCCTCTCAGTTTTTAAGGCATTAGAGAAGCTACTGTGAACTGAGAAGCAAATCAGTGAATGCCTTGAAGGATGCATACTTGAATGTTTTTTACATAACATTGCTGGCCAGCAAACAGACAGAACATCTGTTTCCAGCCAGGAGACTGCTCTTGAAAAAAAATACACTGGAAATGTTCTACTCCCCTTCACAGAGGACCCCAGGAAAATGAGGACTAAGTGCACTACAGACTGGGTGTCATGGAGTTGGCTGCTGTAGCCTGTGCCTGGCTGATCATGCTGACCACAGTGTTTCCATGAGTCCTAGGATGCCCAGAGGAGGACCAACTGGAAACACAGTGGTGCCTCATGGACAGACACCCTGGCCTTCCTGTGGGTTACCCCTGTGACCTCCCCATCTCAAGGCGCCAGGCCCTGGCCATCTCTACCTCCAGCTATCCTGTGATTTCTGGAGCTCTGTCCTGACTGCTGCTGGTCTTGGAAATCTCAGTGGAAGGCATGAAGGAACAAGGAGAGGCATCCATCTTTGGATTGACTCTGAGCTAAGTTCTCCTCACCGAATGTAAGACTGCAAATATTGCTACTAGTTCATATATGTGGACCACACCACGTTATATCAGGAAATGAATCAGGGTCAAGTTTTTTTTTCTTCCTTAGCATTATGGAGCTTTCCATATTGCTTTAATTTTTGTCTAATATTTGTCTCATTGAAATGTATGATCTTTCCTTTGTGCAAATATGCACCATAAACCCCAGCCCTAATCTCCTTTTTCCTAGTGCTACATATGATGCTCTGAAATCTGCTTTTCCTCCTGTCTCTGCACACTCATAGGCCTTCTCCAAAATGGGTAAATCCTTTCAACCTCCTTTTGCCTGCAAAGGTCTCTAGTCACACGTTCAAGCATGACAAACCCAGGAGGCAGAGGACCGTACCTGGCCAAATAAGAAATGATATTTTCACTTTAAATTGAAAAACATACCATTAGATTAGTATTTCCTGCTTTCTGTTTGCATAATTCTATGAAATAGTCTGGTGGAAAGGGGACCCAGACTTGAGAGCTTGGACATGAAGGAGGTCTCTCTGGCCATAGAAGCCCATGGATAGCAGGCCACCTGTGCAAATTGTTTCTTGGTTTCAAACAATGCTTCCTGTTAGCACTATCTAAACCCTTCTCCATTCTACATTTCTTAGAAATCTCAGGCCTCATGTTATGGATATGCGAGTATGCATGCAGGTATGTGTGTATATGGCATGCCTGTTTAATAGTGTTACTGTCTGTGTTCATGTGTGCAGTTTTGTGGTATGTGGTGGTAGTGCGCATGCGTGTGTGATATATGGTAGGGGCATATGGTTTGAGTGGGTGAGTGGCGTGGCTGGTATGAGTAGCACATATTGTACTGTGTGTAGTGAGTGGTGTGGGTATATGTTGCATATGTGTGGAGTATGTAGGTAGAATGTGTGCATGTGTGTGGGGTGCATTGTGTAGTATGCATGCAGGTAGTATGTGATGCTTATCTGTGTGGAGTATGTGGATGGGGTAAGTATATGGTATTTTGTAGTGTGTGGTATGCATGGGTATGATGCACATGTGTTTGTGATGTGGGTATGGCATAATTGGTATGATATTGTGGTATGTATGTGTGATAGAGTAGGTGGGATATATATGCAATATGTGTTGTATGTGTGTGCAGTATACATGTGTGATGTGCATGTGTTTGTGATGTGCGTGGTGTGTGTGCATGCATGTATGTGTGTTGGGTTGATGGGGAAGCTGGCTCTGGTCCACTGACTGGCATACTGATGTCTTGTTCACACATAGTTCTGTCTTGGGGTTCAGCTTCTTTCTACACTACTGGCTTCCTCCGAATTTCTTATGCTCTGACACGCATCACAAAACCCAGTCCTCTACAAAAGCGCTCATTTGTTGGCAATCCCTGTCATCCAATTACCCTTTCTTTACCAGGCTAACAAGCCTTTTTTGAAGAAGCTTCAGAATTTCACCGTCAGAATCACTAAGGAACGCACAGTTAGTGAGGAAAAAGTAAACAGCAGCCCCGGCAAAACTAACTGAATACTTCCCTACTGCTAAAGTTCAGTATAGCAGCCTGATGCAAAGAAGACAACCCCCTAAACAGGGCTATGCTCTGTGGATGAACCCAGGAGAACAAGAGAGGCTCTCTGTCCGAACATTTATGAACTTGAAACATGTGCTCACTTGAGTTATGGAAATGCTTGCCTTGAGGGATTAGCACCCTCTTTGTTCCACACAGAAATATAATCTTAACTAGAAATCTGAGTTTGGATATCCATGGCTCTGTAAGCTCAGGACAAGAGGCTACTGCACAAAGTCTTGTTCAGTTTTCTAGGGAGACCGCACTTGAAGATTAGGGATGTCGTATCTTTCTCTGATTACCTCCTTACCTCTTCTCTATTGCATTCCAATAGATCTTTCTAAAATGAAGTGTGAGCCCTGGAAATCCACTGCAGCAAATCTGTCCTCTGCAGTAAATATTATGGCAAATAAAGATACTGAAATCTTCTACCTTGGACCAGTCTCACCTCCACCAGAACCAGGTGAAGGAAAAAGAGGGAGAGGAACTATTTTCATGTATGTTAGTGGTTCAAGGCAGTGACACAGGACAGCTCGTCTGTACCACATATGGTTTCATAAAGTTCTCTCTGTTATCTGTGTTTCACAAAAAAAAAAAAACCTCAGGCTCAGAGAGGTAATTTAACGTACATGATTGTAGCAGTAGAAAGGCTGTGCTTGGGACTCAAGTATTTCTGAGCTAGAACTTGTGTTAATCCCACTATCTGTGCTATAATTTGGAACTCAAGTGTCCTCTGAAGGTCCATGTGTTAAAAACCTGGTCATTGGGGTGATACCACTGGGAGGTAAAGGAACCTCTAAGAGATAGGGCCCAGTGGGACGTTTTCAGGTCACTGGGGTTATGCACTCAAAGGGATTGTGGATCCTGATCTACACCTCTTTCTCTCTTTTGCTTCACGGTTTCTGTCGAGGTGAGTAGGTTTGCACTGTCACATGCTCCTGCCATGATGTGCTGCCTCACCCCACACCCAAACCACAGGGTCAATCAGTCATGGACTGGAACCAGCAAAACTGGGAACTAAAATAAACCTATTGTTCGTATATGTTAATGATCTCAGGTATTTGTGGCAGTGACAGAAAGTTGACCAACAATATCCATTGTACTGTGTGGCACTTGAATACAAGGTAAATATGAACAAAGATGGGTTTTTATAGACACAATTATCAGGTTGAAGTTTCCCTCTTCCTAGTTGAGTTGGAGATTTTATTGTAAGCAGATATTAAATTGGCAGTGCCATCTCTCTACCATGATGAATATATGGCTTGGCTTTTGATGTTACTATTATTGCTGTTGTTGCAGCTTGTTAACATTATGAAATACGCAGACTGGTTTTTCAATTTTAAACCAACTTTACACTCTTTGAAAAAACTCCAGATGGCCATAGTATATTATTTTTCTTGTGTATTGTTGGATACGGCTTGCCAAAAATTTTAAAGACAAAAAAGTAAAAAAAAATTCACTAGTGAGGGATTTAGCTCAGTGGTTTAGGAGTCTGCCTAGCGGGTATGAGGTTATGAGTTTGATTCCCCAGTATAAAAAAAAATTTTTTAAAGAATTTTTGCAATTGTAGTCAAGATGGCATTAGTCTGTAATTTTCCTATGATGTCTTTTTCTGGTTTACTAACATTTATCACTTATTAGGAGATAATATCAGCTTCTTACTATGTTGTGCAAAATATTCTCTCCTCTTTAGTTGTCTGAAAGAGTTTAGATGAAACTGGCATAATTTTTTCCAACGTTCGGTGTGAGTCAGCAGTGAAATCATTACAGCCTGAAGTTTTCTTTGTGAAGAGGTTTATAATTACAAATTCAATGTCCTTGGTAGACGGGGAACATTTTAAGTCATCTATGCCATTTTTGGTCACTTGTATCTCTTAAAGAATGAGTTAATTTTATCTAAATTGTCAAATTTATGGACATAAAATTGTCCATAAGAGTGCTTTATTTTTTGTTATTACTTGTAAAATCTGCAGTGATATTACATGTTTCAAAAGTTACAGTGGCAATTTATGTATTCAATATGTCTAAAGTTTATCAATTTTACTGTCTCAAAGAAGCTGCTTTTGAATTATTAAGATTATTGTTTTTCAAGATTTTATTTCATTAATTTCTTTATTGTTTCTTTTCTTCTGCTTATTTTGAATTGAATCTGCTTTTTAAAATTGGTGTTTCCTGAATTGGAAGCTAACATCACTAATTTGAGAAGTTTCTTCTTTTTTAATAAAATTTACTGCCCTAAATTTCCCACTAAGTATTACTTTAGTGGCATGTCACAAGTCACTATATGTTGTATTTTCACTTTAATTCTGTTGAAAACACTTCCATATTTCTCTTTTGAATTATTCATTGCTTCATGATTTTTAAAAAAAATGTTTAACTTCCCAAGATCTAGTAATATTCTAGGAATCTTGCTATTATTGATATTTAATTTAATTTTATTAGATCAGATAACATATTTAACTAGAATTGGGGCTGGAGATTTAGCTCTGTGATAGAATACTTGTCTAGCAAGCAGGAGGCCCTGAGTTTAGTCCCCAGCACCAAAAAATTAAAAAGCAAAAACAAAGCCAAACAAAATACTAACAAACAACAAAACAAAACCCAAGGTAAGTGGCACATAAAAACATGTACCCAAATTCTTTTTGATGTATTGAAATGTCCTTTATGAGCTACTGTATGGCCTATCTCAGTAAATGTTCTATGTGCACTTGAAAGTAATGTGTGCACTGCTATTGTTACATGTTCTGTAAATGTCATTAAACCAAGTTGATTATAATTTTGTTCAGGTCCTCTTCAATATTCTTGCCAATTTAAAAAATCTACTACTTTTGACAGAGGGAAATTGAAATCTCTGACATTGCTGTGGCATGGTTATTTCTCCTTGTAGCTCTACTAGCTTTCATATTATGTATTTTGAAACTCTGCTGTTAGATGCATAATTGAATATGATTATTATGACTTCTAGATAAATTGAACCCACTAATATTATGGGAAGATTTTATTCCTGTTAATTTACTATGTTTTGAAATCTACTTTGTCTTCTGGTAATGTGGCTATTATAACCTTCTTTTGATTAGTGCGGTCATGGTACATCTTTTTCAGTAATTTTCTCCTTTTTGACCAGAATTAGAAATCTTCTGAACTTTCTTCCTCTTCTCCCCACCTCTCTCTCTCTCTTCCTTCCTTCCTTCTTCCTTCCTTTCTTTCTTTTTCTTCCCTTCTTTTCTTCCTTCTTTCTGTTTCTCTCCCTCTCTCCCTTCCTTCCTTCCTTAAACTTTCATCCTAAAAGATAAATTGCCTTTGACCTTTCTTGGTTCAGCCACATGGGATACAACGATGGCAGGAACCCTTCTTAAGCTCTTCCCAACCTCGTGAAGCTTCCTGTTTGTGTGTGCTTATGCTGGGAGACATAGAGATGATGTTAAACCTACTACCCAGCTTCTCCCCACCCTGATGTGTCTTGATGAGTACTTGCCCCATCCTTTTTTTTGCAAGACCAGTAGGTTCCCACAGCTATCTATAACTTTTCAGACCCACATGGCACAGTATGAAGCAGAATATCCTCTGGCCAGGTCTGACCTCCTGAAGCATTTATTGGACAACATGATATATTAACATCTTTAATTTCCAAACCTTTGAAAGTCAGGAAATTTTACAGCAAAATACTAGTTTATAGCTTATCGTGAAAGCTCAAAACCTCTCTTTGATGGGCACTTGCTGTCCAAGGAGCTGACATACTTTATCTGCTGTCCCCCATAGGCACTTAGTGTTGCCACTTCTTTTGCAGATGAGAACTTGTGCAGGATAAATATGGGAATATGGGCAGACACTTTTTCCTCTTGGTTGGGTTACACAAGTATAATGTCCAGATGTAAGAATCACTCCCAAGGGAGCATAAAACATTTGGGCTAAAGTATAAATTGTAAAGACAAAACTCGTGATTTCTCAGTGAGAAATGTTTGCTGCCATTTTCTTTAGGCTCCTCACCTGCCTCAATTCTCTGTTCATTCTTTACAATTTTCTATTTTAAAAGATTTGTGTTAAAACATTTGTATACTGACCTATGATACATTTTTGACTGCAGCATTTTAAATAAAAATGGTATGGAAAATATCTCACAAGGAAAGTTTGAACCTTAAAAAATGCACATTTTAGCACATGTTTTCAATTATTTTGGAATGAACTTGAAGCTATGGAAACCAACTTGGCACTCTAAATGATTGTTTTGGTGCCTCTCCCTACAGCTTTACATCAATAACACAAACCTGGGTTCCCAATGGTTTTCTGAGATCAGCTTCCAACTGTCATCTGGTCTAATCCAGGCCTTTTACAAAAAAAGGAAAATATGTATTCTCTATGCGTCAAGTTCAGGCTCCAGTAAATAAATCAGGACATGAGATTCAGATGCTCCATTTGTCCTGCACATTATATCTTAGTGGTGCCAGCTGCTTTCTTACCAACTTCCAGATTTCATTCTTCACTGGAAATAGAAAGCCATTTTGGGCAAAACTTCCTTCTTTTAGGCATGTTGGCTTCAAGGGGTGGTTTACTTTGAATACCTGCCTAGGCTGAGTGAAAGAAAGTCTTTTCTAAGTCAATGACATATTATTGTCTTATGGCCAAGTACAATGTTACTTTGGATGGGTGAGAGCAAGAGGTTCCAGGCACCTGCACTATGCTTAAGGGACACTTGAGTGGTCCAGTAGGAGCTGAATTAGCATCGCCAGACAAATTCCCAGAGGCAATCCTTTAGATAAGTGGTATTCTGACTATTACGCAAAAGCCTGGCTCGAAGGAAGTGTTCATTACTACATCATGAAGACTGAGCCCCAATCTGGCCTCAAATAGAGCAGCTCTGATTTTATCAGTTCTACCATTCACTTATACTGTTTCATTAGAAGGAAAATTTGATGGATCGCTAAGCAATGTGTCATCTGGTGGTGGGGGGAGAGTCTCCTTCGGAGGGTCGCAACCATTGTTGATTCCTTATGGTCTTGTTTTGAGGTCCTATGTAGTTTCCATTGTTTTGTTGGATTGGGTTTTATTCTTTTGTTTTGTAAGATTATGTTAAATCTCATGGCAAGAGAAGCTATTTCAAGGATATCAAGATATATTATGGTAGCAATTTTGGATTTACTATTGTCTTGTTTTGAAATCCTTTATCACATTCATTGTTTTGTTTTTATTGTTTCTATTCTATTCTGTTCTACTATGTCCAAAGTTATTTGCAGCTATTTTGAAGACATCAAGGGGCATTATGTTAACTACTGTTGATTTCATAATGTTTTGAAGTCCTATATGTCTTACACTGGTTTGTTTTGATTGCTTTTATTCTGTTATATGCTCTTTAAAATAAAAAAAATAAAGTTTGAATGTTTCTCCTTAAGGATATTATAATAGTTGGGTAACCTAAATATCCATTCCTAAAAAATTAATATTTTTCACAAAGTAATATATAAGACATGATATCACTATCCAGAGCTACTTGCTTTTTGAATTTAACAATGTGGCTACTTCTGTATCGACAAGTTTCCACTGGAGCTTCAACCAAATAAACATGTATATTAAATGTCAAAAAAGTTACTTCATCTCTCTTTGCAAATATGCATTATAATTTATAAATATTCGCTATATCTTTATAAATATTAGTTTATTTATACATTATTATCATAATGATATCATGTTTATTCATACCTATTTTAATGTTTATAAATATTTGTCATGCCTTTATAAACATTAGAGTGCTAATTTTTAAACAGGAGGGACAGAGAAAGGGAAAAATATGACTGGCAGAACATGAGAAGTTCCCCTACTTCCAGAGGGGAAAAACAACAGAGAAATAAGAATGAGGGAGGAGGGTGGTGGAGAGCTGGGCAGAGAAGTGAGCTCTTGGTCCTTTCATCCTCTTGCCTCACTCCAGTCAGTGGCATCAGCTCGCTGCCATTCAGTGTGACCCTTTGCTGAAAAGCATAGCCAATGCATGCTAGAGGGGCATCGTGTCAAAGGAACCATTAATGTTTTAATACAAAACAACAACAAAAACTGTTTATCTTAAAGTATCAACAAAGAAAGGCACAGGGTGTGATGGAGAGTTTATAAATGAAAGTCAGATTACAGCATCTTTTCTTCAGAGTTTCCAGAAGATGACATCATCTCCATATTATGTACTAATGGTTGCTTAACTCTGATTATTATTTCCATTCTTATAATTATAGCAATCCCTTTGAGTTATCAAAGATATTAGCCCCTGATTCCAGTGGGTCATTAAAGCATTACATTGAAGCCAGAAATCTTCATGTGTGTAGATTACATATACCACTGCTTGCAAATCTATAAAAATGTTCTGTGAACAATGAAGTTTTGTAGGAGCATTAATACATTTAAATTAGTTTTTATCTTTATGTTTTTTTCTCAGAGATGCGATATAAAAGCATATGTACTACGAGCAGATAAAATGTCATATTTACTTTCTTTAATTGAACTCAGTTCCAATTTTGAGTTCCCATACTTGCAAACAGGCAGAAAATTCAAGGTGTTCTCAGGGCTCCCTTCACCCAGATGTGCAGCTGTGGTTCAGTGATTAGGTCATGTCAGAGAGTCTAGATCACCAGTGCTGGTACCCAGTTTCCTTGAATGCAACTCGCTGCTTCTGAAGACTGAGACTGCCAAGCTCCATCCTCTTCCCAAGATCTTTATAGTCTAGGTCTCAAATAGAAAGAAAACAAAATAAATAAAGAGGAAAATTCAAAATTTCTATCACAAAATTTCTATGCACTATCATTTTGTGTCGGTTAAAATATAAGTTAAGAGACAGAAAAAACATACAATAACTTTAACAGGGAAATCTTAATATAAAGGATTTAATACACAGTTAATATGAAGAATTAACAATAATGGAGATTTAACTGTGAAGGGTAAAACAGAATTCTAAAGAATAACCAAGAGATGAAGGGGAACATACAATGAAAAAAACAAATGACTGGATTCAGCTCTCTTTAGAAATTCATGGTTGTTGCCCACTGGATGGTGGGAGAAGGCAGTGTGTTACCCTGAGCCAGAGATTTTCATCTGGATGGGTAGGGCAATGTTGGGTGGAACTGGTGAACTAGGAGCCTCCCACTGGATAAAGGAATAGACGAGAAAATTGACTGGAAATGGAAAACAGGAAACTGCATCAGAATGAGGAAAGCCTATTTCTTTCTCCTCCTGGGGTCCATGCCAGTTGCACAGGCCCCTGGAAGGCAGTCTTACTTGTCTCCTGGTTGGAGGCGCTCAGGCCCAGCTGGGCGGGCTCCTGAGAAGCCCATTTCTTTCTCTTCCTGGGGTCCACGCTGGTAGCACAAGCCCCCGAAAGGCAGTGTTACTTGTCTCCTGGTTGGAGGTGCTGAGGCCCAGTTGGGCAGACAACCCCCTGCCCCCAAATAAAGCAAACTGCTTGTTCAGAAGTCTGGCTGCATTGATAGCAATTATGGTACATAAAACAACTAAATGCAGGCCTGGGACTGACAGCATAAGCATCTCTTTGGAAGATGACAGTAACAATGTAGCAAAAATGGGGGATTCTCTTCTGTGTTGTCTTTGAGGCCCAATATTATTCTTGTTGTTATGCTTTATTCTGATTAATTTTTTTGGCCTCATTTTATACTCTGTTTTTATTGGTTTTATTGTGGTCTTTTTTTTTTTGGTTTGATTTTGCTATACCTGTTGAAAAGGTCAATTGTTCTGAAAATAACAAGATATACTATAGTAGCTATTGTTTTCATAATATCTTTCTTACAAGTTCTGTACCAGTTGTACTGCTTTGTGTTGATTGACTGTTCTGTTATGTTTTGTAGGATTTTACTATCTTTAAAATAAAAAATCAAAAAAAAAAAAAAAAAAAGAATGAGGAAAGCTCAAGGATAGGACACCAGCCACTTGGATTCTACTGGACTCATTAAGAATCTACCTGTGGTGAACTATTGAAGACCAATGGAACAAAACTGAGTATCCTCCACCTATGCACTGGCTACCACCATATGGTAAAAGCAAAAACAAACAAACAAATAGAATAGAACTATCTGCACTATACAGGAACCAGGAAGTGATTCCCACCCTTCTTTGCTGTTAGTCTAGTTCCCTCTACTGACAGAATTTAACAACATACTAGCCACAGGGGGAATTGTTTACAAGACGAGCTCCAATGCAATAGGGCAAGCAATGAGAGGTGTATTTAGAGCTGAGCTGCAATTATTTGATAACAGGTACTCATATAAAAGTACTAAAAATGTTTATTAAAACCAGGCTTTTGTGCTTTGAAACTGTTCAGAGTTCATCATCAGCATTAAATAACTCTCACCTTCTATACTGTTAGGCATTTCTAAGGCCAGGGATTCCTCTCTTGTGCACACCATCTCTGCAGACCACAGTTTGTACTCTTCCCAGAAAGACTTTGACCAGAGACTCCTGTTTATTCTTCCAGAACCCAGCCCCTTCCCACCCTTCTCCCAGAGACCAATCGTCTCACATAGACCAGAGGCCCAAGAATTAACACACTTAACAAATCTCTAGTGTAGGGATTAAACTTTCTGCAATATCTACTTGAAGACTGAAAAGTAAGAGCTGAAAAAATTCATACATATTAATCAAATTTTCAGTACAAAAGTTTTGTAGACTTTTCTGGTGCAGTTGTTATACAAATGTAACTTCCAAAAGAAGCTCACATGCTGGAGTATATGCTTCTCCAACAGGAAGTAAAATTGAGTTATGTTGAACAACTGAAAACATCCACAAAGAACTATATATATATATGACAAAAATATGGCAAATTAGTTTCAATAGAAATAAAGTAAATTTTAGCACTTTTTATAGTTTGAATTAAAAGTCTCCACTGAGTTATAAAATGTTTATAAAATTATTTCAGAGAAACATAAAGAGGCAAAATTCTGTCAGTGATGCACTCTGATACAACAAAGAAATTGAGATTTAAAAATTAAAATTAATGCAAATTCTCATGAATTGATCACAAGTGAGAAAAAATATTTAAAATTTTCCCATAAACTGACAAACATATTAAAATATGAAAGAAAAAGATATTCCCATATGAAAGTATAACAGTAGCAAGTATTTAGGATTAAATCCATACATGGAGAAAGAATAACTAGCATTCATGGGACTTTTGTAAGGTAATAGTGCTTAGTTCAATGCTTGGTACAGAGTAGGTTCTCAAAAGTATTTACCAAATTGACTGGAATCAGAAGCTTAACACATTTTGGCAAATGGACTTTAGTTTATCCAATCATCTTTGAAGAGAAACAGAGCTGGCCTTTAGTATGGCAAGTCTGTAAAATCTTTGAGGGTCTGTGCCTGACAACTTTCCTTGGGCTAGTTTTGCTGAGGAGAACTCCTCATGGTCTAGGGCTAAAACACCATATCTGAGAAAGGGAAAGATCACCACCTCCCATACTTTTGCTCCTTCCTTCACACTGTTGCTAAAGTGAACTATGTATGGAGAACTTTATTACAATAGGGGACTGGAAAACATAATGAACATTAAAAGTCACACATTTTAAGAGTAAATCAAACATAAATTTTCATTTGGTATATTCAGAGATGCACATTTATTTAGAGTGGGAGGAATTAGAAAAAGGGGTTGTTTGGTTTTGATACAAAAATGGGACATGAACTGGGCATGGTGGTATACGACTGTAAATCAAACACTCTGGGAGGCTGAGTCAGGAGAATCTCCAGTTT
This sequence comes from Dasyprocta punctata, assembly GCA_004363535.1. Lineage (NCBI taxonomy): Eukaryota > Metazoa > Chordata > Mammalia > Rodentia > Dasyproctidae > Dasyprocta > Dasyprocta punctata. The sequence continues at coordinate 4,946 of RJWM01032792.1, read as the reverse complement.
GAGCCCATAAATCCAGCATGAGCAACTTAGCAGAGAGCCCATCTCAAAATAAAAATTTTTTAAAAAAGTACAGACTATAACAAAGTGCAAAATCCCTGGGTGGAATCCCCAGTACTGCAAATGAAAGGAAGAAAGAAAGAAAAAGAAAGAAAGAAAGAAAGAAAGAAAGAAAGAAAGAAAGAAAGAAAGAGTCACACACACAGAGAGAGAGAGAGAGAGAGAGAGAGAGAGAGAGAGAGAGAGAAAGAGAGAGACCTGAGTCACTAGGACAGATTATTTTTGCTTTGTATTTAAGATTTTTGGAAGGCAGCTATGCTCACCACTATACCATCACCTCTGTATTTAAGATTTTTGGTTTGTTTTTCATTGAGGGGTGGTTTGTTGTTGGTTGGTTGATAGAAACTATTTGTTTTTGATAGAGCATGATTGACCATAGGTGGTAGTATTAAAAAACAAGCAAATAAAAACTAAAACCTTAATGACACAGGACCCACCTCTCAGATATCTAGCACAGACATTAAGGGACTATTTTCTCTGGAATCTTTCTAAACAAATAAACAAGAAAGAAAAGGTAGGAAGAGAGAAAGAGAAGGATGGAAGGGAAAGAAGAAAAGGAAAGGAAAAAGGAAAGAAAAGAAATATATGAGGTTTTTTTAAAAAACAGGAATTGAGAGGACTTTCTCAAAAAATGATAAAGCAACTGGGTGTGGTGCACACACCTTTAATCCTAGGCAGGTGGAGCGTTGTGAGTTCAAGGCTGTTTTGGGCTACAACATGAGCAAGGCCGGGCTGAGCTACATAGTGCAACCCTGCCTCAAGAAAAATAGAGCTGTGAGTTTGGCTCAGTGGCTTAAGTGCCTGCCTGGCAGGCATGAGGTTGTGAGTTCAATCCCTGTTACTGGAAAAAAAAAATGATAAAGCATAAGCAAATATGAACAGAGGATTAAAAACTTAGTTAATACTAGGGCCAGGAGTTTGGCTCAGTGGCTTATGCACCTGCCTGGTGGGCACAAGGTTGTGAGTTCAATCCCTGGTAGTGTAAAAAAACAAACAAACAAACAAAAAAAACAAGACACCATAAATAAATAAAATAAAAACTAAAAGTTTAGCCAATATGATTTTTAAAAACTTGATCCAGGAAGAGTTTTCTCCTTAAAGTTACATATGAAATTAGATCTAAATTTGGAATAGCCAGAGCTTTAAAGTAGAGGTAGGATTTTTGTCTCTAAACACAGTAAATGAGACCTATAAGTAGAGAAATGAGGATGACCTGGTATGAGATATACTTAACTGGCTACATTACTTCTTCGGGGAAACTCTGAGTTCATGTTAATGCCATAGCCAGTCCAGGAGGCAGTTGTCCCACCATGAATTTCCCAGGACTACCGTAACTCCCTCTTCGGCACTGTTCTGGTAGTAAGTTATTCTGGTATCCAACATAGACACCAACGCCATCACTACCCAGCTCCACGTTTAGGCACTTTAGGTGTGGGCTCTCTTTCCAGTCTCTGGGCTAGCAGGAATAATGGAGATTCCTCTCCTCCAAATCTCAACTACATGCCCTCAAAACAGCCATGAGCAGGTCTGGGTGCATATTCTAAACTTTCTTTCTTTTTTTTTCAAATTCCAAGTCCAGATTTCTATGTTCCTTTTAACTTTCTCCAATATGTGAGCTTTGGAAATGTAACAAAAAGAAAGTTTGAATAGCTTTTTCAACCAAGGCTCAGCAAGAGCCAGAGGAAATGGAATAATGAAGTATGTTCTGCTGTTCAGCACAAGTGTGTTACCTGGTCCAAATGTGGCTTTGGCCTTTTTTAGCATTTAGGTCATAGTATTGGCTCATGTTCTGTAAGAACCAATTTATCCACAATGGCCTGTTCTGTTCTTTCCTTTCTTCCCATTCATTTTACTCCCTTCCTCTCTGTGAATGAACCTACTAACCGAAGTCAGTTTTTTCTATAATGGCTCATTTGATTAGACCATTGGTCAATATTTTACTCCATGAGTTTTAATTAACTCAGCTTTGATTGTTTTCAGATGTTTTCTCTTAGCTGTCAAGATAGGTAATATTTCTTCATCCCTCTTCTGCACATTAAAACATTATTATTTATCATATTATTTGGACCCTCCGTAGATTTGTTTTCAGGTAGGCATGTGAAATCTAGGTAACACCACCAAAATAGTAGTAAAGGCTTATATAATACTTACTATATTTCAAGCACCATTTTAGTCTTCCCCATATTTTAAATAAAATATTTGTTAAATGAATTGGAATGATGTATTTTTGAAAGTTACAGAAAATCCTTCTATTGGGACTTAAGTAAGGGAGTAGGCAGATACCCACAATTGGAAAAAATCTCAAAATAACTATGCTAAGCAAAATAAACTATGTGAAAAAAAGAATGCCCACTACATGATTTCATTGAAGTGAAGTTCTAGATCAGCGGTGGTGAACTTATGGCATGCACACAGCAGTGGGCTGTTTGCAACACTGAAAGTTCTAAAACCTTCCCCATGACTGTAATGCAAGTGAATCTACAGGAATGAAGAAAGTTGGCAGACGCCTGGGGGAGAGGGGCTAAAAGAGCCAGAAGAATGAGCTTGTCAAGGGGTGTGAGGAAACTATGGGACCGATGGCATACTCATTACCTTGAGTGTAGTGATGGTTTCATGAATGTGTGAGTCAAAACTTGTGAAACTATAACCTAAATGCATGCAGTGCATAGTGCAATCATTGATAATAAAATATGATTAACAATTATGTCATATATATAACAATAAATCTCATAAAGAATTTGGTGTTGGTACAAGGATTGCTAAAAAAAAGATCAATGAATCAAAACCCTGAGCCTAGAAATGGGGGTGTGTGTGTGTGCGTGTGTAAATTTGGTTTAGGACATGAATGACCTTATCACTCATTGAAAAAGTAGCATCAAACCAGGTGACTTTCCATTTTGAAAAGCTAAGGAGAGAGCTTGGTTCTAAAATAAACACCAAGTTGATAAAAAAAATATATATATATATAAAGAAGAAAAGTATTAAAATTATTAGTAAAAATATAAAAGACTACATTTATGATTTCGGAGTATATAAGGATTTCTTAAATAAGACACAGGAAGTAGAAATGATAAAGAAACAATAGATAATTTGACTCCATCAAATATAAAAACGTTCAATTTTTCAAAAGGTACCATAAGCATAATTAAAAGAAGCTATGTCTGGAAAAAGATCTTTGTCTTACATAGAACAAATTATGGATCAGTAGCTAAGTATATCTATTTTTAAAATTTACAGTCAAGCTAGGCATAGTGGCTCAGACTTTGGGAGGCTGAGGTAGAAGGATAGCGAGTTTGAGTTCAATGTGGGCCATTCAGTGACTTAGGGAAAGGCTTTTTCAAAATAAAAATTAAGAAAAAAGGACTGGGATACATTTTAGTGCAAAAGCATTGGGTTAAAACCCAATACCACCGAAACACAAACTTTATAGATCAGCATGACAATGCCAAACGCCCTACATACAGTATACAGAGGAAATGAATAGGTGTGGTCCTCCTCTGGAGGATTCAACATGGTCAATACAAAAGAACAAAAACAAAAAACAGCTCAACTCTGCTAGTAAATGGGAGCATACAAATCACTCACGAGACTAGGTTGAATTTAAGATGTGAAACTATCAATAGTTGGAAATGATGCTAGGAAATGAGAATTCTCAGACAATTCTGGGTATAAATTTTGAACATCTGCATCAAAGTGCAACTTGGCACTGCCTAGTAAAGTGGAGATGTTTATCTCACAACTCAGCAATTTTATTTGGGAGTGGGGAGTTGTGTTGGCCCCACAGCTACAAAACATAAGAGAAATGACTGTCAAGTAAGTTTGCAGCATCTGCTGCCCCTGGGGGTCTAGACGGGTGTCTTCCCAACTCCAAATTACAGAAGTGCACCTTCCCACTCTGCTAAGAGGAGAGCAGGCCAGGGCCAGGTTGTAAAGGAGCAGACGGACATGGGAAGGTCATTTTCTCATCGTTCTGACATCTGCAGTTGGCTTCCCTACATTTCCTCCCCAAATCATGAGCTTCCTAAGCCCTTCTCTTTTCCTACCATTCTCTGCCCTCTGGTAGCTGTGCACCATTCTGCCCTGCCAACAGTAAGGCACACACTGAGCCTGAGGGGCATAAATCATGAGCCAAAGTAACGTGTCTAATTGGGTAAATATATGAAAGATAGTTTCTGTCCTCCCCAGCAGAGCTGAACACAATTGCCACAAGAAAATAAACAACCCAGTTTTTTCCATTTGTAGAAAGCAGAGAACAACTCCCATGTGTGTGGTATCACACATGCTGGTCTCATGTGATGCTGCTGTCACTGACCCACTCCCACTGCAATGAAAGTGTGGCCTTGTTTCCCTGTTCTGCACACTCACATCTTTGCATGGTAGCCTTAATGTGTGTGTGTGTGTGTGTGTGTGTGTGAGAGAGAGAGAGAGAGAGAGAGAGAGAGAGACAGAGACAGAGACAGAGACAGAGACAGAGACAGACACAAAGCAGAGCCGAAGAGCCAGGCAGCCATAGAGCCCACAGCTCTGACATCAACCCACACCATGCCATGGCCCCAGAGCCACCAGACCCAAGCCACACAATACGCCAGGGAGCTTAGTCCACATATTTATTGTGCTGTAACTTGCAACATAGAATCACCAATTTTACAACACACACGTGATCTGAAATAGACTGTATTCAAATACTTGTTTGATGTGTACGAGGGGTGATCAAAAAATGTAGTGCATGTTTAAGTTTTTTTTTTTTTTTTTTTTTTTTTTGTAATTGACTACAGTAGAAGACACACTGCCATTAAACTGCCTCAGAGGGCTTCTCCTCTCTTGGAACACACTTATCCCATGAAGTCCCCTTTCATGAGTGTCTTACAAGATGTGATCAAAAACACTAA
>RJWM01032791.1:0-21170 GCA_004363535.1 Dasyprocta punctata | reverse complement strand
TGGGAGAACACTTTGCCCCACCTCCTGAACGTGCAGTCCCTGTGTCTCTGCTTCACCCCAAGTCTCTCAAACTCCGTCCAGCTCTGTGAATAGTAACAGACGTACTTCCCGTGGCCACGGATGAACATCTACCCTACTGTACAATGTTGGCATTTTCCTTTACAAATTTTTGGTACTTCATTTTCATTTTAATTTCTCACTAAACTTGAGCTTTTATATGTTTATTAGTAAATAAAAGATATGTACTCCTCTACTCTAACCCCTCCAATGGCTTTCTGTATTGCTTCAAATAAACTCCAAAGACTTTTCCAGAGCCTCCAGCTCTGCAAGGTAAAGTGCCTGGCTGCACTGTGAACCCTGGCTACCCCCTCTCCATTTTTTTTTTTTTTTTGGTACGGGGGATCAAACTCATGACTTCGCGCTTGCCAGGCGGGTGCTTGTGCTGCTGAGCTAAACCCCTGGCTCCCCACTCTCCTCTTACACAGTATAAACCAGCCACCTTAGCCTCAGGCCTGCAATGCCCGCCCCTCCGACCTTTGCATCTCTCACTCCCTCACTTCTTCCAGGGAGCTACGCACGGTCACCTTCCCTCCAGGCAGTCCCTGCCCCTGCCCCTGCCCTCCTCCTTCCTGTGCGTTGTTTTCCTTCCTCCATGACACCCGGCATAAGACACCATCTGTTAATTTGTTGATGTCACTCTCACCCATCCCCAAGACACGGACAGTGTCTGCAAGTACCAAGTACCCCATCGATATCTGTAGATTCAGTGACTCGCTTTTCCCCTGCCAGGAGCTGCCCATCACCCCCTTTCCCAGCATCCTTTCCCTTTCATTCCAGCTCATGGTGTGGGGGCACATTCACGCTCCAGGCCGTGTTACTGACAAGTGTTTCCCCCAGTGGTCCTTGCATGTTTTAACCAGCTTTTGGTGTTTCTAATGAGCAGAATCTTCCGTTTTCATGTGGCCAGCTTTGCTGTTCTCCTGCCCTCCCACTCAGCAGATAATGATCCAGTTAATCCCTTTGCACCAGTTTTGAAGATTTCCTCTTCCACGGTGAACCCTTTAATCCATCTGTAATTGGTCTGGGGTAAGGTGGGAGATGGACATGTGCTCCTTCTTTCCCCCAATTAGCCAGTTTCTCCGAATACCTTACCTCCAATAATTTTTCCTTTTCCACAATTGATCACAGATTAAATTTTCATATAGTCTAGAGTATTTCTGAGTATTTGCATGACATCTTCTTACATCTTCATTTGTGTGAAGCAAGCACTTTAGTTTAAGACTGCTGTTGTCAGAGAAAAAGAATTTTGAATGAAATGTAGTTTTCTCAGGGTCATCTTCAGATTTTATTTTTAATGGGAAATGCTTATTTGAAAACAATAGAGCAATCATAACAAAAAAGATAGTCATATAGCAGGTTTCTCTTGATATATTGAGGCAAAAGTTTTGTGTTAATCATTTGTTGGATAATGTTTCATGTCTATATTTTTTATCTTAAATAAGTTCTGGGAATATAGTAATATGCAATGTGCTGATGATTGTTACTGTCTTATTGGCTGGTTGTGAAATTGTTTTGTTTTGATCTCTTATTTTCCTTTTGTTTAAAATTTTGAAAAAATTAAAAAAATAAGACTGCTGCAACCTTTTTTTGGTGGGGGTTGGGGGTGGGGTAGTACTAGGGATTGAACCAGGGCCCTACACTGAGCTGTGTCCCCAGTCCTTTTTAAAATTAAAAAAAGAAAAAAAGTTCTAAATTTTGAGACAGGGCCTGGTGAAGTTGCTAAGTTGTCCAGGCCAGTCTAGAATTTGTGATCCTCCTGCCTCAGCCTCCGACAGTGCTGGACGACAGGACTGCTTCATCGCACTTGGCTAAAACTTGTCTGGGTTTGAGTCCTGGGTCTACCAGTGGCCAGCTGTGTGACGCTGGGCCAGCACTCAAAGTCTCTGTGCCACTGTCTTCTCATCTATAAATGAAGACGACAAAATACAAAATTGCCATTTAGTAGGTCCCCAAGTCATCGAGCATGGGCACTTCTGTGGAGTTAAATGCAATACCTACCTCCTAGGGTGGAAGGAGGATTCTGTTGGTTACTAAGCATCCAGGGCTCGGAGGGTGGCCGTCGCCCATGGATGCTGGGTGTCCACTCCTATGAAAGCTAGTGCCCCTCACTATGCTTCTCTTTAAAAATTCCCCAGCTACATTGATTGGGTCATTGTTCCCAAGGCACCGAGGAACCATGTGGTCACATTTCAAAGGTAACTCCCCTGGGGTTCTGGTTGGGACTGGCCTGTTTCTGAAAAAGGGATCCCCAGCTGGGCTAAGGAGAAGGCACATCTTGCTAAATCAGGGAGCTACATGACAGCCCAAGTTTCAAGATTCAGACAGCCCCGGCAAAAAGAAATCATGTCAGTGAGAAAGTTTCCAGGGAGCATTATCTAAACACCAGGTATGGTAGTGCATGCCTGTAAGCCCAGCATTCTGGGAGGCTAAGGTAGGAGGATTGCAAGTTTGAATCCCATTGTGGGTACTTAGTAAGAAATACAATAATACTAATACTAATACTAATAATAATGGTAGGGATGTAGCTTAATGCAAAGTCCCTGAGTTCCATCCACAGTACTGGGGAAATAAAAGCATCAGCTAATTGCACTAGATGAAGCAATAGGAGGGGCAGACTCTGGGCTCATGTGCTGATTACCGGGACGCTGTGGACGCTGATCTCACCAAGCTGGCCAGATGACTCCGGACTGTAAACCCCTTCCTTCCCTTCGCTGTCAGGTGTCGGGGTTGGGTGACGTGGGATGGAAGCATTTTATTATTTATTGTTGTGGTAATGACCTGCCATCCACTGAGAAGCCATCCCAGGTGGCCAGGTGGAGGAGGACCAGTCTCACCCCTCATGTGCTCTGCCCTGCCAGGCGGGTGGCATGAGCACCCCCATGCTCCCTCGATGTGCAGGGGGATGGGATCTTGAGCCACTTAGGGGCTGCCACGAACTTCCAGGGAGAGGGGCACCTTGGGAAAAGAGAGCTCAGGAACCGCCTGGCGTCCACTGTCACACCTTGGATGCCCGGGAGCTCAGAGGGCTGGCTCTGATCTCCAAGCAGCTGTGCCCACTCTGGCCAGCTGGACTTGCCGAGCCCAGATGGGTGAAATGGTCCCGTGGCCTCGGAGGCAGGAGGAGGCTCACGTGAGGATGGGGTCCATGTCTGGGGTGGGAGCACTGTGTCCAGAGGGCACTGACCTCAAGGCAGCCAGTGTGAACGAGGACCGGATGTGACCTTGTGTGGACCCAAGGCCACGGGGCCCTGGGCCAGCTTCCTTGGAAGTTGTCCCCAGGGTGCTGAGAGCCACTGTTCAGGTGCCTGGTGGGGTTAATGCCTGCTCCTCCCTCGGCCTCACTAGGGTCCCTGCTCTTGTGTGCGTCTTGCTCTTGCTGGCTGGGGCTGGGGAGAGCTGTAAGACACACTGGTCCCAAACAGTGGCACTTCTTATCCTTCCCCGGGGCCATAGGTGCCGCAGGAGTGCGCTGGCCCTGCCCCTGTGGGGAGGTGCCGAGCTGGGGACGGTGCTGCTTTCCGGGTGGGGGACACTGTTGATGTCATGTGCACGGACGGCTGCACTCTGGTATGCACAGACAGTGCCACCCCACGAAGGACTATCCCGCCACCAGAGCCATCGGCCCCAGCGGAGAGCCCCACGTGCTGGTGGCACCGGGTAACTATGGCACACCCTACAGAGCACGGGGCCACTGTCTTGGGAACCAAGGGCACCACTACAGTCCATCGCTCTCGACCCTGGGTGGCCGCCCTGTCACGGCAGATCTGCCCTCCAGAAGGACAGTAATCACAGGGAAGGACGGAAATCTCTGGACTTTACAAATGTGACCTCATGAAATGAGGCAAGGAGAGAGACAAATCCGTCCTCACCATTGTTCATTAAGGAAAGGCCTTTGTAAAACCCAAGTTAGCAGTTTCTCATTTAAAGGTGGGCAACGATCATCCTTTGCGGCAACTTGTGGCTTTCAAAATGCAGAAATAGGAAAATTATTGGGGGTGGGGGACACACTGTACCTATGGTCAGGGAAAATAGAAATCTACTTCAACACCACTGGGAAACACGTTTCAAATGGTAAATACGCAAGTGTCAGTCACTACACCTGTGTTAAGTGACGACTCTGGAACCTCATCAGGTGGGCATTCTGGATCAGAGGGTCCAGTGCCGCATATTCCTGGAAAACAATGATTTTACCCAGCTCACAGATTCTCTGACTAAGGCTGGTGACAACATAGAGTTTAATTTTTTAAAAAAACTTAACTTTTATTTTTACATGTTTAATTAGATAGCATAAAACAAAATGAAGAAACAAAAATCAGGATAAATGTCATTGCCATTTTTTTGCAGGGAGGAATCAGTAACATGTTAACCGGAAATTATTCTAAGGCCATCCCAAAGTAGCTAGGCTACAGGTTAAGATTCAAATGCCAAAATTAAGTATTATCTCACTTAATCTACAAATGAAAGAGTCTAAAGTTTATCCTGTATAGAGTAAGGATTTTCATATTAAATACATAGTGATTTGTTTTTCAGAAAGAAGAATTTTCTACTATGCAATGATTAAAAACATCTCAAATACATTTTTTTTTTTTTTGGAGTCAGGTTCTTGCTGAATTACAATTACCACTGCAATTCAGGTTGATCTTAAATTCTCTATGTAGCCCAGCTTGGCCTCCAGTTCATAGTGCTCCCCCTGCCTCAGCCTTCTGAGTGCTGGAATCACAGCTGTGTGCCACCAGCTATAGGATTTAAATTCTTCTCTCCATTTTCACAATGCTTACACTCTTGCCAGCTCTCTAAATAAGGCTACTGCTCTGCGGGAGATGGGTGAGTGTGTGCAAAGAAAGACTATGCGACCGTAAGGGGTGATGAAGGACTTTCTGCAATAATGGGCTTCACCCTGTTATTCACAATTCACACTCCCTGAATCCTCCCCTGCCCAGTACTGTGGGCAGGACCAAGAACAGGGCAGAGCACAGTTCCCGCCTCTACACCATGCCAGCCCCAGGGATGCCCACCCCTAGGCTCAGCCACCAGAGCAGGTCGGATGAGACAGCCCTCATGGCTCACTGAAGCTGTTCGGTTTTATGGGAAAATCTGGGTTGGGGAGGTCGTGGTGGGCCAAGGAGCGGGTACCCACTACACTGAGGCCAAACGCCCTCTTCCTCCCTGGGGGCAGGACCTGAGAGTTGTCAGTCCTGTGGGTGAAGAGGTTGCCAGTGCTTCTAGACCTTCTCCGAGGTCAGACCCAGATGGTGCAGCCTTAAAAGGAGGCAAGACAAGCCCCCAGGCTGAGCAGGTGGAGGGCTGTCGTTGGCAAACTCGAACAAGAAGGAGAAAGCTTTGGAGGAGCTGCCCACAGAGCCTGGTGCTTGCTCAGCCTCAGCTACAGCGAGCAGGCGCTCACTGTGGACCTGGTCTGCACTACGCCCTTTGCTGGTGTCAGTGTCTTGGGAGCCAATGGGGAAACTGAGGCTCAGAGCGCTAATTACCCAGGGATGGGAAAGCAGGCGACCCAAGGCCAAAGCTCTGCCCCTGGGCCCCAGCGGTCTGTCTCTGCAGCTCTGATGGTATCATGCGCTTGATCCCGAATACATCATTAACTGCCCAGGCAGCGAGACTCTTGAAGGTCAGGCCACTGTGCCACACATGATGAAGTCAAGAAGCCAAGGTCCAAGCGGGTGAGTGCTTCGGCCAGGGGCTGGCTCAGGGGGGCCTCTGCTAGGATGGACCCTCCTCAGGGGCTCCAGGCTGTCCCTCCTGCCAGATCCACCCAGTTCCACATAAAGACGATGCACCCTGCTAAGAAGAAAAGGAAAACTTGAAACAAAGGCCTAGGAGCTCAGCCCTCTCTGCAATCAGGTGTTCCGAGCTGCCTCTCTGCCCACTTCCCCAGCAGGCCAGTGCACCGGAAGTTGGTGCCAAGGACCTTGGCCTCAGGCCCAAGGCTTGAGCTGTGGCGGACCCAGGCCTGTCCAGCCCCTGTGCCCTGCCTGGCACTCGTCCCTGCCTCCCTACCCCGGAGAGACAGGAGTGAGTATATGCAGGGCTGGGCACAGGGAGGCCTCTTTCCTGTTCCACTCCAACCCCAGCTGCCAGGCTGGAACGGTGCATGGATACTCCAGAAGATGCACAGGGGAACCCCACAGTGGCTCCCACAACCTGGATTGCACCCTCCTCAGAGCGCCCCAGGCCCAGTCCAGGCTGGGGTGGGGTCCGCCCCTCCCCACTTTCAATCCCCGGCCTGGCCAGGCCCAGCTTTTGTTATTCAGAGTCGGGGCCACGTTGCCTTCCTGGGGTCAGGCGGCCACTTCCAAACCCCCATAGCGTTCAGCTCTCCGCTGGGTCCTCGACCATCCAGGCTGAGCGCGCGGAGGCGGAAGGGGAGCGGGCGGGTCGGAGGGGGCTTGGGGTTGGCCGCTGCCTGCCTGGCAGGTTTAATAGGATCAGGTCGGTGTAATCCCATTTCAGCCATTGTCATGTGGCCGTCCGGGAGCCCGAGCTGGGGGGTCGGGCCCTTTAAGACAACGCGCGGCCACACCAGAGACCCGGCAGCATGACAAAGGGCGCTCGGGATGCAGTGGCGGGAAATAAAGAGATGAAGGCCTGGGGGTGGGCGCCTGCCCAGCTCGGCCTGCTCCTGGGGCTCGCGCACCGACCCTGGGTCTCTGGCTCAGAACCCCCGCGCACCTCCCTGATGTCCTGGGGCACACGATCCTCCAATGAGACCTCTTCCCTCTGGCCCTCGAGGCGCACGGGGCGCTGGACCGTTCGGGCAGAAGCAGGATCTCCGAGCCCAGCGTGTCGCTTGTTCTAGACAGGGGCTGGAGCGGGGACCGGGTTGGACCAGGCAGGAACCGGGGTGGGGTAGGGTGAGGGGCTGGGGGGCCAAAGCCGTGAGGTGGGCAGGGGCGCTCGTGGTGTGTGGGGTGGGGGTTGGCGATGGCCTGGGGAGGAGGACGGAGCAGCTCCAGGAGGAGCGCAAAGGCCAGTTTGGGGAGGGTGCTGGGGACGCGGATGGGGTCATCCCGGAGGCCAGGGCTCGGCGCCGAGGCGGTGGGAGCCGCGGGCAGAGCTCAGAGCCCAGCTGAGGGCGCAGATGTGGACTGCGGCCCAGGCGCGGGGGGCTGAGAGCGGAGCTCTGGCCTCACCGCAGTGGGGTCGGGAGCCCGGAGGCGCAGGCTGGTAGGGCCCCCCGCGGGGTAGGGGGACCCCGCTCCACAGGGCGCTGCGGCAGGACCTTTGGGGCTCCGCCAGTGGGATCCAACTCTTGGGTCTCGCGATTCCGGAACGTGAGGAAACTCGTCAAAGAGGGAAGGGAACTCACATAGCTCAGCACACACCCACACTTCCAAACACTTTCACGCCTTGGGCGTGCGCACACGCCTGCTCCTCACCTAGCCACGCTGGGGAGGATGGCGCTCCCTGGGTCCGAGCCAGACACTCCAGCGACAGTCAGGGGAGCAGCACCGTGCTGTGGGCACCCTGGACACCGACATTTGGGAACCCAAGGTGAATGCAAATCACATGGACAGAGCAACAAGGCCAGGCGCCCCAGCCCCAGAAGCACAGGTGCCCCCAGCTTCCACGCCTGCGGGGAGGGCTGCCCCTACACTACCCACCTGGTTCTGCGCCTCCTCTGCTCACACCAACCAGGACGGTCCGCAGCGCTGGCAAGAGGCTGGGCCCAGGTACTCCGGCCACACCCAAGACCTGCCCTGCCCCCAACGCCACTAAGGGCAAGAGAGTCAGTTCAGGTCTCCCCCTTCTAAACTGTTCAAATAGGCAATCAATTTTTATGATGTAATTCATAATTTATGCAGGTTGTCTTCATACATATGGTGTTGCTTTTGTGTGTCGGGGTTTCAGGTGCTTTATCACTGATGGTGTGATTTGCATTCACGTTCGGTTGCCAAGATCATATTTCTCCTGTTTACGCCATAAGGGCCTGAAATGAAGATGAATACTGCCTCCCTTTGTCCAGGGCGACCCCGTAAACCTGGGCTGGGGCTCCCTCCCAAACCCCAAAGCCTGGCGGCCCCACAGCCTGCTGGAGTTGTGGAAGGAAGGAGCCCTGGGGCGTCAGAGGCCGGTGCAGGACACCTGCTCTGGCTTCCGGCACCTGTGCAGAAGAAGCCCAGGGTCTCAGGGACAGAAAGGGGTGCCTGTGCACGGGGTCTCCTCTTCCTGAAGGCCATTCAGCCACGCGGCAGCCTAGGGCCAGCAGTAAAAGGAGAGGGCGCAGAGGCCAGGTCGTCTGCCAGGGCTTCCACGCGGGAACCCTACAGCCACAGGGAGCGCCAAGGTGGGAACCAGGCGATCCACCGGTCACTGTGCCAGGCGGCCAGCAAGTCCCAGGCCAGGGAGCCGAGAGGACAGCACACGGCTTTGCACTGCCCAGGCCAGGGGCTGGAAGGAACAGCCTCAGAGGCCTGGTGCCAGGCTTGCCAGACACAGCTGAAATGATTAAGCCAATTAAGCTCAAACAAACAGAAACTGGAGGGGGCAAGCACTGACCCCACAGAGAGCAAAGTGTGGAAGGCTGGATATGCAGACAGCCACACGGAATCAGGACGGTTCTTCAAGATCCTCCGAGGCCAACTCCAGCTGGGCCCCCACCCCATCCCCATTTAGCTAGGACAGACAGGTAGGGTGCAAAGGCCTACACAATCTTGAGAATTGTAACACTGGGTAGGGTTGCAGAAGGCCCCAGCCCTGGGGGTGTAGGCCACTTCCCTTGGAGCATACACCCAGCCTCAGTGAGGAACTTGGTGGGGAGGCTGCTTGAGGCTCTGGACCAACATCTGACCTTGAGGTTCAAAGTATGCTTGGTTTCCAAGGCGGGGTGGTGGGGGCGGTGCCGTTCCCCTCCCAGGGGAGCAAGGACAGGGGTCACACAGGGTCAGATGGCTCTTCCTGTGGCCCCCCTTGGACTTGTGCCTAGGTGAGTGGATCTGGGGTGCAGGCAGCCCCCAGGTGTCCCACCACATGGCTGGGGGCTCAGGTCCCAGGCGCTGCACGTAATTATTTGATCTGCAGATGTAAGTGGAATTTATTGTAACAACAAATATAGTGATGTCAAAACCCAACCTTGGATTAAAGCCGGCAGCCAAAGGGGAAGTGTATTAATTTCCAACAGCATCTCAGGCCAGAGCCTATTAGAACAGGCTATTCTTCAGGCCCCCCCATCAGAATTAATCATTGGGAGTTAATTTGAAGCTCAGACAAGTTGCTGTTAATTTAGTGCAGGGAGGACGGGATGGAATAAAAAGCTGAGGTGCTGGCCGAGCCTCGTGGGTCTCATTAATCAGCCAGCTGAGACGGCCTGGCTTGATTACAATTTGCAAAAAAATTCATTAGGGCCCGGGCGATTGACAATTTTTCTCTCTGCCTGTGATGTGACTCATTAGGCAGCCAAATGAAAGCCATGATGACGGCCATGATGACAGAGGCCATCAAGCGCCGCTTGTTTATCTTCCTCCCCTCGGCCTGTCTCCAGGGCCTCGGACTCTGCGCTGGGCTCTGGGGGTGCCACCGTGTGCGAGGGCTGGGGAGCCAGGAGAACAGCGTCCCCAGAAAGGCAGGATGGCTGCCAGGGTCGCCCTGGCCCTCTGCTCCTGGTTTCCAGAGGACCAGGTGCACGGCTGGCAGGACTGGGAGCTTGGACCTGGGAGTGGGGGCTTCCCGGAGGTGGCCTCCTATTCCTGGGGAGCGCCACTCTGTGTAGTTAAGGCTTGCGGTCACCTGAGCCAGTCATCCCTGCCCTGGGTTTTGAGAGAAGGCGGCCAGCAATTACACCTGTTATGGTGGATGCGCACACGGGGGGATCCCAGGGAGTGCTGGGCTCTCAGTACCCCCGCGCCTCTCCAGCAGACTCCAGCACCATTAGAACGAGAGACTGTGGGCGCCCCTCGCCCCCAGGCCGGAGTCTGCACCAACAGCCACAGTCCCACGGGGGTGCACTGCAGCCCGAGGACAGACCGGTCCATACCGGAAGAGCATGCTGCCAGGAGCGGACAGCTTTCCTGCAGGTCTCGCATGCCGCAATGCCGGGGTGACCTGCCCTGCCCGGAGCAGAAGGCGACCACCCACCGGCGACCAGGGCCCGGCGTCCATGCACAGGCGGGATCTGCGGGGAGCAGCGAGGCCTTGCAGCCCAGGCTCCAGGGCACTGAGTGGGGACAGCAAGAGCAGCCGCAGAACCGGCTCGAAGAACATGCAGAGGCCCTCGGAGGCCCCGCCGCTCCGTTTTATTGTTTAAAAAAAAACAAAAACAAAAACCCACCAAGGTCGGGCCATTTTCAGCCCCCGGAGCGGCGGATATTGGTGACTCGGGCGCTCCGGGTCTTCACCCTGCCCCTGAAGCTGGGGCGGAGGCCTCGGCCCCCAGGCCTCGGGGAGGTGTGGGGCTGAGCCGTGTGAACCAAGTCCATCCTGGCACTGACCACGGCGCCGGCGCCGCGCCCCGCTTTGCCGCCGGCTCCCGGGCCTTCGTCTGCTTGCAGAGCTCTGCTGGCGACACCACCGGCTTCTCTTGCCCTTGAGGCTTCTGGCTGGGTGGCCGGGAAGGCTCTGGTACCCGGGTCGCCGTCACTCGTGCGCTCCACGTTTCCGGATACCCCGGGCTTCGAGCACTCCCTGGCAGTCTCAACCTGTGGGGCGCGTTGTAGCCCGCGGGACTCGGGGCGCAGTGCGTGGTGGGGAGGATGAGCTTGAGGGGTTCGGGCGCGCGCTGCCTGTGCCTACGGAGGCGGGGGGCGCCCGGCTCCCAGCGTTCGCACCCCCAGCTGGTCCGCGCATAGTTGCCCTTTCTCGGGAGCCTGGCCGCCCGGGAGCCCTCGGGGTGGGGCGGTGGTCGGGGCCCGCCCCCTCGACCCCGCCTGCGAGGGGAGGTGCCCGCCCCGGCCGCCAGGCCGATGGCTGCCGGGAAGCCGGCGTGGCTTGCTGGGTTCCTGCGCCTGTCGGAAGATAACGCCCCGCGCCTGATTTATGGACCCTTGGCCCAGGCGGCGGCGAGCGAGCCCCACTGCTTTCCCGGTCGGGCTGTGGGTAAGGAAAGGCATCTCTTCCCTGGCTGAAGTTGACTTAGCGTGCTGAAGTTTATGCAAAGCTCACCATCGCCCGCGCTCAGGCTCCCTGCCTGGACACCCACTCCTCCTGTGACCCAAGTTTGCCAGCCCCTTCCTTAGCTGTGTAAAAAGGGGCCGTGTTGGAACCCTAAGATGGAAATTAGGTTTTCTTAAACCCAAGACCCCATTGGTGCTCCTGCCCTTTAACTCAAAACCTGCCAAGATGCTGTGTGCTGTGTGTCTCTCCAGTGGGGAGGTCAGCTGGACTGCGGGTGGGGGGTGGCCCGGACAGGTCCAATCCTGGACACGCCTCGGAGGCCTGCCCAGGCACTGATCTTTGTTTTTTTGCTCCTTTTTATTTTTCACAAGACTGAGATTGTTTAAATGCCATAACTTATAAGAAAATAAGCTACAGTGAAATAAATTAAACACAATGGAGACAGATGTGCCTCAGATAGGATGGGCAAGCCCAGGAAAGAAAGCCAGGCAAAAGCAACGCAAAGCAAAGTAAATTTCCAGGCCGCCCTACCACGGCTGCTCTGCAGTCACCTCAAAAAAGCCAAAAACAGAAACAAAAGTGAAGCTGAAACCCCAGTGTTCTTGTGTTACATGTTTACCTTTGGGAAAGTATGGAAAGGTGACTGCTAAGGGCAGCAGAGCACAGCGGAGGTTTTGTTCTCTTCTGGAATGTAAGTGGAGGATCTTACTAGGTAACTTGGTCCTACAACTTTCAAAATACTGCAGCTGAGATCCAGTGTATATAGATTATCTATGTACAAAGTAGGATAGTATAATAAATATTTAGTGTATCTTCAGGTGTGGCTGTAGCCCCTTCAAAAGCAGTCTTTAAGCCTGTTTCAGGAATATATTCTCCACTCGCTCGGGATGTCCATCTCTGGAGTGTGACTTTGGGTTCTGCTTCAGACCTAACGTAGTCCACCACCATGCGTTCCCTGGGGTCGGGGCTTCTCCACGGTGACCTCGCTGGGCCCTCAGGGCCGGGCCTGTTCCAGCTGCTGGTGCTGACTTCTAATAGCGAACCTGCTGACGTGGACAGGGATGGGGACCACGATTTTGGGGTTCCGGGAGGGTTCCCCTGTCTTGGAGTTGGCATTGCCCGCCTTCACGCGTTTCCACTTGGCCCGGCGGTTCTGGAACCAGATTTTCACCTGCACCTCGCTGAGTTTGAGGGCGTGGGCGATCTGCGAGCGCTCGGTCAGGGAGAGGTACTTTTTGCAGTGGAACTCCTTCTCCAGCTCTAGCAGCTGCTCGCTGGTAAAGGCAGTCCGCCGCCGCCGGTTCTTCCCCGTGGATGTGGTGCTGCCCGCGGCGCCGCCGTTCGGCGGGGTCTCCTCCAGCGCGTGGCTGGGGTCTTCCTTCTTGTGAGCCGCCTGGCCCGTCAGATTGTCATCCGAGCTGTAGTCCACATCGCTCTCCAGCGAGAAGCTCTCCTCCTTACCCTTCGGGTCATCTTCCACCTTTGACTCGTCTTTCCCTTGCCCTCGGACAGCCCCGACTGAAAGCAAAACCAAACGGCGTTTTATTACCTTTAGCACACTGGCCTTCCTTCCCATCCCCTCCCCACCGTCGTCACTGGGGCTCCCCCACTCCCACTCGGTGGATTGTCTTTCCATGACATTAACACATTGTGATTTCCTGGCCTTTGAGGCGAGAGAAGGAGGGGGGAGCGTGAGAAAGCTCAAAGGAGAGGAGGAGACAGTACAGGCGACGGCCCTTTGCCCAGAACCATCACTCAAGGGGCCGCGAGGCCTCCTGCGCACTCAGCTTCGGGCTGCTGAAGGAGAAGCAGCAGGACGCGGAGACCCCAGAGAACCTCGCCTTTGTCCCTGGAGGTCGGGGATGGGTGAGGACTGAGGGGTCGTTCCTGACCCCGCCTGTGCCCCCCACCACTCTACCACCCCTCGCACAGCGATAATTCAATTTCATCGCAGCCAGAGTGGGCGCGCAGGAACGCGCAGATGCCAGGCTGTATCTTTTTGGAGACAGATAATGTTGGTCACAAGGATGTTCCGTGGCCTTAGAAGTTCCCACCAGATAGCTCAATACGCGCGCGCGCGCACACACACACAGAGGAAGACGTACAGCATCTCAGGAATCCAGTTCTCCCGCGCAAGCAGCAAGCCCAGCGGAGGGGTTTCCTAACCGTGGGCGCCGCGGGGCAAAAACACAGCTGAGACGCACAGCCTAACCGAACACCCCTTGAGGCTGCAATCGACCCGGGACGCCAGGTCCCGGCGAGGGTGGGTGGGTTCGGCCAAACGCGCCACTCAGCAGCTGGTTGGGGGAGGGGGCGCTAAATGTCCCTCTCCCGACCCCGCTTGTTGCGTGGCGTTAAATGCCCCCTGGGGGCCTCGCCGGCCAGCTTCTCTGGCGGGGCTGGGGCGGGCGCGCAGTCTCGCCCTCAGGGTCCCCGCGGGAACCCGGAGCTGGCCCGCCCCCCGTCCCGGCCGCGCGCGCCGCCGACTCACCCAGCGACGCCTGCACTGCCTCGGCCGCGGAGAAGGAGAGTAGCGAGCCCTCCTTTGCCAGGAAGCCTTTGCCGTCCTCCGCGTCGGCTTGCAGCGCCTCCGCCTTGTCGAAGTTGCCGCCGCCAGGCAGCGGCTGCGGCGCGAACTTGCGGGCGGCCGCCGCCTCCTGGTGCTGGGGCGACGCGGAGAAGCCGCCGGGCAGCGTGGCCATGAGTGTAGAGGTGAGCGCCATGCCCTGCGCCAGGCCGGAGCAGAAGCCGGTGGGCAGGCTGGGGATCTGGTGGTGCGGGTGCGCGGGCGGGAGCGCGGGCTGCAGCGCGGGCGGCGGCGGCGGCGGGGGCGGCAGCACCACGGGCCGGTAGGGCATGAACATGGGGTAGCCGGTGTAGACGAAATGGCCGGGGCTGGGCTGCGGCGGGCTGCCGATCAGCGAGTCTATGCTGAAGGCGGTGCTACTCCCCAGCGGGCGC
Organism: Dasyprocta punctata; assembly: GCA_004363535.1. Taxonomy (NCBI): domain Eukaryota; kingdom Metazoa; phylum Chordata; class Mammalia; order Rodentia; family Dasyproctidae; genus Dasyprocta; species Dasyprocta punctata. The sequence goes on along the minus strand of RJWM01032791.1, from coordinate 7,085 downwards.
TGCATCATCATCAGCGACGGCGGGAACGCTGCGCTCATAGACGCGCTCGGGAGAGGCCAGGGAGAGGCGAAAAGTCCCCGCGCCGCGCCGCCGCCGGGAGCACCCCCGGGATCGCCGGGCCAGGGCCGGGCAGGATCCGGAGAGCAGAAGCCGCCGCCCCTCAGTCCTGCGTCCGCCGCATGCCCGGGGACCCGGGTGCGTGCTGGGCGCGGGGCGCGGCCGTGCGCCCTGAAGTGGAGAGGGCGCCCGGGCCCGGCGCGCTCTCCGGAGCGCCGCCAGCCGCCTGTCTGTCGGAGCCCGTGCGCGTTGCCTCTGTGGTTCTCGCCCTGGCCAGCAGCCGTGCGTACGTCCGTCTGTCAGTCCCGCGGTCCGTCGTCTACCGCGGGCCGCTGCAGAGCGCGCGAAGCCGGCGCACTTGTCTCTGGCGGGCGCCACCAGCACCTTTAAATCGCGCTCCTCTTTCTCATTCACATTTTGCCTGCTGCTGGGGCGAGCTCGTCTCACGTGGGGCCGGGCGCCGCCGCCCATTGGCTGGGGGCAGGGGCGGGGCGATCCGGAGACCCGCCCCCTCCACCCAGACTAGCAGCAAGCAGGCAGCGGGCGCCACCGTCGGAGCGCGCGGGCCTCAGAGCCGTATCCCGGAGCCCGGACCGCGCCGCGCAAACTTGAGAAGGGCTGAGGGTACCTTTTGGGCTCAGGCGCCAGGGCTCGGCATCCCCCAAGGGCAGCTTCCGGGCTCCCCTTCGGCGCGCCCGGGCCGAGAGCGTTGTGTTTCTTTCCTGTTTGCCAGGCAGCAAGCCCGCCTGAGCTCACCTTGGCGCTGGGTGCTGCGGCTACACCAGGGGTCCCGGCGACGTTCCCGGAGTTGGCTTCAGGGTCCGGGCCTTGTAGATCCGCCCTCCGGGTGCGGGCCGGAGTTCTGGGCCCTAGCCCTCCGGGAACCTACGGCGGAGTCACTCGCGGCGTCCCCCGCGCTCGCAGCGGAGTGGGGAGGTTGCTGGCTCTCCCATTCCGAGCAGGGCACTCCCGTGAGCGATCCCTTCTCATTTTCCATGACATCCTTAATCATCGCACCTATTTACCCACTTTTCCAACGCAGACCAAAATAACAACCACCATAATTATGATAATAAAGCGAGTCCTTTATCTGCTCCATCCTCGGGGAGGAAGGGGGTAGTTGTTCGGGCTCCGGATTGTATAACCTGAGATTATCCTGATGAAAGCTTTATGATGTTTGCTCAAATAAAAGCTGCGTTTTGTAAATAGGCGCTAATTAAGCACGTTGGGAGCGGAGGGAACGCTCTCCCCGGTACCGTCGCCCGGTTTCCAGCGCGAGGAATCGAGGGCGCACGGTGCCCCTTTGCCGACTGCCGGATGGAGCCGATTCCCCCAAGATATTTCCCCTGTCCTCGACAATGGTAACGACCCCAGGATGGGGGAGCAAGGGAATTTAGGGGTGGGTGTGGGGGAAACTAGTGATGTTCTTATACCCTGCTTCCTTTTTTTACAAACTTCCGGCTCCAAAGTTGCCTTTAAACATGGAACAGCTTCGTAGCACCAGTAGACTGTGCAAAGCGCACCAGCGCGCAGGGGCTCCACACGCCTCTAGGGCCTTGGCTTCAATTTCCCCGGTTGTAGACGCTTTCCCCGAACCGCCGGCAGCACCCGGCCACGGAAAAGGAGAGGAGGGCATTGTTACATCGGTCATTAGAAATCAGCTCACGCGGAGGAGCTAGTGGTTGGGGAGTTGGCCCGTGTTGGACGTGTGTTATGTATCACTTACAAGCACATTTAATTGGGAGATAAAGATAAATCGATCTTTATGAATTTATCGACCCGATTCTTTGAAGCCCTTTTTTCCCGTTCTTTCTCTTTCTCTCGCTCTAACCCCAAGCCCCCTCCCCAGGGGACGTCTTAATCCCAGACCAGGTCCTCAGCCAAGAGTCTGGCCAGGCGCCCACCGCCCACCCAGCGCGCCCAGCAGGTAAGAGGGAGGGTGCGTCCTTGACGCCCCGGGGCACTGAGAAAACCCGAGGCTCGGCTGCCAGCCGCCCCCACCCCCCATCACCCGGACAAAGACGTTCCAGCCTTTCCCCACTCCAGGCCGCAGTAATAGATGGCTTCGGCAGCAGGCAGTTTGAAAGGAATTCATTAGGGCGCTGCCTGTATTGCCTGCACGCACTTGAAGCCCAGACCCGGAGGTGGCTTTGGCAGTGTGTGGAAAAATTTATTCCCTTGGGATCTTTGGGGAAGGAGGTGTCTGCGGGGTCTCCAAGCTCTCTATCCCTCCTCTCGCAGGCCCGCAAAAATAAAAAATAAAAAATAAAAAAAGAAAGACAAAATCGAAGCCCAGGGCCAGGAGCTGATTTCTTCATGAGAATGATAAGTACCGTCTCTCATTATGAGACAGTTGCTGTGATGATTTCGGATGCCTTTACCTTATTTTTTCTAATACTAGAATAAATCCTTCCCTGATTTACATCACTACAAGGAGGTTCCTGCCCTGCTTACCACTCACTCAGAAGCCCGAGGAAGCTGCTACACGTTTTACCTGGGCAGGTTTGCCACTGTTATTTTGCCACAAACATGTTGTCCTCATGACTTTCATTTGCTGATTACCCTGACAGAGACAGGGATTCCTTTGATTATTTTGGTGATGGTTCTACCTCTTAAAGTCAGCAAAAAGATTTAGGTCTGTTGAATTATAGCTACACTTGAAATAATTTGATAGCATATTATTCGCATCCATAAATTGCCCTGAAAGTATTGACTGCAGGGGTTATAATACTAATCTTCTTTTATTAGTGAGTTCAGATAATTCTCATCAATATGAATTTTATTTACTAGTGTGCTTTTCTCGAGTGCAAGGCAGTAATATTTTCTCATCTAATGCTTAACTGCTTAGAAAACGACTGTTCCTGTCATAAAAGGATTCTCGTGTTCCGGCATGATTAGCATGGTCCATTCGGAGCAACTCTGCTACCTGCCAAAGTGTTCGGGATGTGGGACTGCAGATATCAAACGCCTTCGGAGACCTCGGTTCCTTGGGTAGATTTCTGTTCAGGGATCGACAGGTACTTGGTTTATCCATCTTTCGGATTCCTACCAGCAAGGCTCAACTGAAGAACTCTGGTTGACTGGGCTCAGCCCAAGCTTTGAGAGAAAACAACCCTACAACCCGGCACATACTTTGTAACTTTGCTGGAAGAATCCTGCCCCCTCCAATTAGGAAAAAGGCAGGAAGTGCCCAAAGGGAGAGCTCAGGATCCTCTGACTTAAGTTCACTTCTGCAAACTTTTTTTCTTTTTTCTGTGAAGCTTCTCTCTCATTGAAGATAGCCCAGTCCCAGCACACTTCACTCGACGAATGGATGCCAAACTAGTGCCAGGACACTCTTGGCTTTAGATGTTCAGTAAACATGTTGGTGCTCGAGTTGGCTCTCCACTTCCGGGCTGTCCCAGGCAACGTCTGCTTGCAGGTTTATGAAGGTTGGGTGTAAAATGTAAAACACACCAGTAAATGAATATTCACGTTGCAAACTTCCCGAGGTTGCCAAGCCCAGCCCGCTGGAAGAAGCACACGCACCATGCACTTGGAGAGGGCAGCATGGGGCCCCAGGTCTCCGGCTGACTCGGGGAACCTGCAGGCCTGGAGGACCACGCTCTCCACGCTCTCCTGCCGGCTGCCTAGACCTCTGCGACAGGCCGGTTTCTCGGGCAACAGCTTGTTTTTATTTATAGGGGTTTCGAGTGGCCTGATCATTCGGTCATTGCCGAAGCTCTTGCTCCTGGCAATAGTTGGGAAATAACTTGGGATGGGTTTTATTTATGGAAGGGCAGTTGGGATTCACACCCAGCTCACCCAGAAGAGTGCCTCCCAAGCCCAAGACACACTTACAAAGGGGTGTTTGTGTAAAATTCCCCATCAGACACACCAATTTGCAAGTAGCAGAAAGCATTGAAGCCTCATCTTTTTAAACTATTTTATTCAGCTTTTTTTTTTTTTTTTAAATCTGAAAGCCCAAAATAGACTCCATGTGGTTCTAAGTGAAGTCAGCCCTTGGCTGGCTTTGAAATAGCTCCTGCAATTATGTAAAAGAGCCATTCACCAACAGGACAGAATTAAAAGGGATCTCGCCCGCCAGGCTTTCACTGCCAACCTCTCCTGTTTGGCTTTTCAAACACTTCCAACACGATGTCTTTCTCCAGGACAAAAGGCAGAACAAAAAAAGTTCCCAAACTTGTAAATTGAACGTCAAGGGAACTTTAAACAATTTAAAGCCCATAAATAATGATAAAGAGGACTGGCAAAAAAGGCAAACCCATTCAATTAATAGAGTTTCCCAAGCAAAGATCAAGTGGTGTATAAAATAAAAGTCTTTGGTTTCTTTATTCTGCTCCTTGACCATGCAGAAAGCAGGACAGGGTTTTTTTCTAAAGCACCCAGAAGAAAACAGTTTGCGGGACCGTGTGTGCTGCGACGCTCTTGTGTAGAAAGTTTGCTCCCCCCGCCTCCCTCAAGTAGCAGAAGCAAAGCAGTTGCCATCCAGAAATGTGACGGGGAGGGGCTTCCCTCCCCGCTGGGCGTTTTCCCCGGGGAGCTGGAAAATGCACTCCTCTAGCCTGAAGGCCAACAAATGTGACCCTTCACACCTGTGACACTCCCCTCACTCCAGCGCCCCGGACCCAGCAAACCACACCCACGTGGCCCGCGAGGCGAGCCCTCTTGGGACCTGGAACCCGGGCAGTTGTGCGATCTGCACGCGTGGGAGTCCCGGAGACCGCGAGCGGGACTGAGAACCCAGGCTCGCTTTGCAAGCTCTTGGAGCCCGGAGCTCCCCTGCACCCCACGCGGGGCTAGACTCCCCGGGTGCGGGCCCAGGTGGCCCGGGACTCGGGCTGGAGGCCTGCTTTTTCCGGAACAGCTCTAACAGCTGGGGCTGGGGTGCTGGTGACGGGTCGTTTGGCGCCTTCGCCCTGGCGGCCCCGAGCCTGCGCTGGCCCTGCAGTGCGTCTCCGGAAGCTCCGGCCGGCCCTGGGGTACGATGGAGGGAGCGCGCCCGCCCGCCGCGGAGCGCCCAGCCTGGCTCGGCCCATAGGCTGCCGTCCTGAGGGTGCCGGCCTGGGGCAGGGACAAGGGTGGCGCTGATTTCTGCCTCTGGCCGGGACCCCGGGGCGCTGTGCCGGGCGCTGCTCACTTGACTTTATCTCCTCCCATCTACATCTTGGGATTCCAGCGGCCCCACCTTTGGGGGACTTCAAACGCGCCCCGGCCACTGGGCTCCGGGCTTTCATCGCCCGCACAGCAGGCATTGTTTGCGGGACTTCACAGACATGCAAATCCCGGCCGCGGGGGCAGCCCGGGGTGCGCAGAGGGCAAGGAGGGGTGAGGAGGCGCGCTGGCCCGGGCGAGGGGCCTCGGCCATGGCCGCACCGGCAGCCCTCCCGGGGAGCTGGGGAGCGCTGCGGGGTGGGCGCCGCATCCCGCCTGACTGCTCCTGGAAGGCGAGGGGCACATTTGAAGGGCCCGGCCCGGGCACCACGGAAGGAAGAAGCTCAGGTCAGCGAGGGAGGGCCGCAGCAGCGGTGAACCCAAGGAGCTTCCGGCCCCCCGGAGACCTCTGTAGGAAGAGGCGGGTCAAGGACCCACCACATCTCCCCCCTCCCCCACGGGGATCTCTGCACCCCCAAGCCAGGACTCCTCTGTCAGCCCCGAGGACCCAGACGCCCACCGGTGTGTTGTCCTGAAAAGAGGGCGGTTTGCCTGGAGTGCACCCATTTAACCTTTTAGAAAACTTGTGGGATCAGCGCTCACCCAGCACGGGGGCGCGCTTAGCGCTTCAGCCTCTGCCGGAGGAGGAAGCAGTGATCGGTGCTAGCGATTCCTGCTTCTGTTTCCTGGAGAAACATCTGCAAAGCAAAGTCCCAGTTTCCTCGGGTTGCTGTCTCCTCTCATAAGTAAACGTGACCAGAAAAGGTGGCACTAGACAGGGGTAGGGCAGTGGGCGGGAAGAGAAAGGGGAGAGGTCTGTGGGGAGGGAAGCTTGGCACAGACCCTCTCCTAACAAATGCCCCCAACCGGAACACCCAGGGAAAGGTCCCTGTGAAAAGTTTGCCCAGAAATCCCATCATCTGGAGACCTCACAGGCAGTGTCTGGAGCTACCCAGCCTAGTTTCTGTCAGTTGCCCCAAAGGACAGCTGTGAGCGTCTGGGAATGGTGCTCAGGGGAACCACAGTAAGTGACACTTTTCCAAGGGGAGAGAAAGAGGAGACTGGGTGTTAATGGGGAGGGGGATCCCCTCCTACTGATCTACAAGAAAATGGCGATGGTAACACATGCCAGCCTGCTTTGAGGGAATCCTTCACTTAAAATAAGAGCATCCAAGTGTCAGAATCAGGGACCGGAAGAACTCTTATGCCAAGACCACACCAGAGGAGAATCCCAGGGTTGATCTTCACTCTCCTTTGAGAGACTTGAAAGCCAGTGGGCCCCAGAGCCAGCAGTGGGTGGCAGCTGGCCGCAGGACTCACCCTGCCTGTCCTCTGCAGACTCTGGGGACGCTTGCCTAGCCCAGCTGCAAGGGTAGGCGTAGGTCATGGTCTCACAAGGCCGAGACAGTGAGATGCTCTAAAGTGGGTTCAGGGTTAAACCACACGCACGCGTGGACACACACACACACACACACACACACACACACGGTCTGTCCTCCCAGCCACTGCCAGAGAACGGGGAGTCTAGAGCACAGCACAGGAAGGAACACTCCTTGTTCTGAGTTCTGCAACCCGTTCCTTAAATGCACAGCCCCTTCTTGGGGGGGGGGCGACCTCAGCAAGCGCTGGCATCTTGGCCTTTGAGGCAGAAAACCTTTGAGTCTCCTCTGTCATCTGAGAAAACACAGAAGGCTCACTCTAAATGCCTTTGCTGCAGTTAGGATGAATGCGATCTGTAGCCCCCAGACTCTGGGGAAAGAGAAAACCAGGATCCAGGCCAGAGAGCAGACGAAGAGCTCGAGGTAAGTTCAGCCAGTGCCCATCCTGCCCAGGCTGACGTAGATCACAGAGGCCCTGAGGGGTGGGGGTGGGGC
>RJWM01032790.1:0-21212 GCA_004363535.1 Dasyprocta punctata | reverse complement strand
CCCGCGCGGCGCAGGCATGGATCAGGAAGCAATATGGACTGCCCTCTGGGGTCCTGATATCAGGACCTTGGAGGAGAACGAGTAGGACCCCTCGTGGGACCGGCGCGCGGGCTTGGAATCGGGGACAAACACTAACCCGCCCCCCCCAAGCAACCTGCTGTTTCGGAGGTCTGGCTGGATTAATAGCAACCAAGGAACATCAACCAACTTTTGTTTTGTAGATTTGGCCAGGCCTCTGGGCAGCAACCCAAGCATCTCTTTATAGCAGGCAATGTAGCAAATATGGGGGATTCTCTTCTGTGTTGTCTTTTATTATTAATAAAATATTAAAAAAAAATAATAATTTTGCTAAGTATACATTTCAACTGAGGTCTATATATAAAATGTCCTAACAGATACAGATATTTACCTTTGGTGAGTTCAAGGCCTTGTGACTTCTGTCAGAACTGTAGACAGAATGCTAATGTACGTGCACAGGAGGGAAAACTCAAACTGAGGTAACCCAAATGCTGTGTATGTGGGCTGACTAGAGGTACACTGAAAGTCAAAGTATACCAGAAACCCAAAACAGGTAACAGTGAGAATGGCAAGGGGGAATGGAAGGCCAACGTGGCAGTAAACTTTGTGAAGAAAAGAAAGAGGAAGGCCTCTCGTACCAGCAGAATCCTGCATACATACAAAAAACAAAAAGCCACCCAACATTTCATAAAAACAAAATCCAATGATAGTGTGGGAAGTACAGATTGCAGAAAACCAGAAGTCCACAGAAGAAAAACTACTGGTTTACATGAGAAAAAGAAACCGTTTCATTCTGACACAGTCACTTGGTGAACGCAGCTACTGTGGCCCACAGAACCTGGCTGGTGTTGGCCCTCAGACACCCCACTTCCACGTCCCAGCCCAGGAGCTGCCGCGCTCTCAGTGGCTGTATCACCCTGCTCGTCCAGAACAGGAGTCAGCGCATCCTCCTGGATGGCTGAGGCATGGGCCAGATACATGAGGGCCAGAAAGTGCTGGTCCACACGGTGCGGGTCATTTACTCACTGGTCAACAACAGCTTTCTGTACCTGCTGGATGAGGCGCTGTCTGACGTTGCTGTTGGTGAGAAGATGTGTCCTCCTGTTAAAAAGTAGCAAGTTCTGTTTCTCGGTAGTTAGTACACCCTTTTCCACCAGGTTTTTTAGCTAGTTGTTCCTGCGTGTTTCCTTTTTTTTTTTTTTTTTGCGGCACCAGGGATTGAACTCACAATCTTGCACCTGTCAGGCTGGCACTTAAGTCACTGAGCCAAACTCCCGGCTCTGGTTTTTTGAGGCAGGGTAGCACCGTGTAGCTCAGGCCGGCCTTGCGCTCGCTTTGTAGCCCAAGCTGGCCTTGAACTCACAACGCTCCTCCTACCTCAGCCTCCCGAGTGCTGGGATTAAAGGTGTGCGCCACCCAGCCCGGCTTTCTGCATGTTTCTTAACTGATAATGCAATGTGAAAAGATTTCCTGTCTCACCACTAAGTAATTCAGTTCAGTTCTGGACTGTTCTGGAGACATCCTTAACAAGCTTTAGCGCTTCCTCAAGAAGAAGAAAGATCCCCCGCTGCAGCATCGGACTTACTGATCACTTTTCCTGGTCAGAAGACTTTTACGTCTCCTTCCACAAGCCTCTAGTTGTAATCTTCCTCTCGATGTTAATTCAATTAACATACAGCTATGTAATCCGGATGATATACAGTCATTCCAGAAAGATGCCTAAGGAGCACCATCTCCAGCAGGCTCAGCGGCATTTCCTTGGAGTCGCCTTCCCCGTCCACATGGGCTCTGCACATTGTCCTCGCTGCTGTCACCACTGCTCCTCTAGGGTGGCCCTGCGGGAGGCCTCGGTGGGCGGGCCACGGGACTGACCGAGTTTCCCTCCTCCTCCCGTTCTGGCCCCAGACCCAAGCTTCTGGGTTAAATCCGGGTGCTGGGGCAACGTCTGTCCGTCTGTCTGTCAGTCCGTCAGTAGCAAGACCTGAGCAAGACCATGAGGCAGTCATGGGGGGAGGCAAAGAGGGCAGGCAGGGCGTCGGCGGGGTGGGAGAGGGCGCCTCCCTGCCATGGCCCCCACACAGGCTGGAATCTAAATTGTCATTTTAAAAACTTGCTAAGTCTAGGACTTATTTTTTTATTTTTTTTTTTATTTTAAAGAGAATAAAACAAAACAAAACAAAACAAAACAATGAGAACGACACTGAATTTCAAAACCAAGACAGTAGGAATTCAACAACAGTTATAGAGTATTGCACATTGTTATCCACTACATAGTTGCTCAGACTACAGACACAGGCATGCAAAGTTAATCAAACAATATAAGCCCTAAGTTGTTTCTTTACTTCCTTTGCTATCATCTCAGAAATTTCAGGTATATGGCTTCTAATTCCATGTCTATGCCTCCTGGACTTTTTCTGGGTAAGATACAGGCACACAAACTTAATCAAACAAGATAAACCCTACGCTGTTTCTTTACTTCAGTTGCTATCATTTCAGAAATCTCATGTGTGTGACTTGCAGTTTCTTTTGTGTTTGTGTCTCCTGGACTTCTTCCGGGTGGACTGGAGGTCTGAGATTGAACCTTGCTCCTTCGACTTAACACTTCCCTGCGTTCCTCTGAACCTGCCAGTTGCTGAGTCCCAGGCGCTTCCTGCACTGGCTGCCCGCCCTGCGGTACAGGGGATGGGGCAGTGGGTTTCCCCCATCTGAGGTTCCTCCTTCTGTGGAGGAGTCTGCGGTGGTGGCCTCACTAGGGGGCGCCCTGCCCTAAGGGCAGCAGGGCCTTGGGGCAAGGCTGCTTCTCCTCTGGGTCTGCAGCAGCTGGCTCACCAGGAGGCATGGCTTCTTTTCTAGGACTTATTTTTTTTGTGTATAGCATGAGGTTCTTTTTTCTACATGGACAGCACCTTGGCCCAGCTTTACCTAAGTGACAGTGTCATGTACCTAATGCCCATTATACACAGCTCTACTCAGCTTTCCCTTCTGACTCACTCATCTATTTCCTCCCCCTACATCAATACTCTACCATAGCTTCATTAAAAATCTTAACATCTAGATTAGTAAGTCCCTCAATTCCTTATTCTTTAAAACTGTCTCTCCCCTTTACAATTTGAATGACTTTCAGAATTACCTTGCCAAATTTTTTTATAAGTCTAATTGTGGTTTGACTTGACTCACAATACTTATAATTTAGGAAGAATGTACATATATATGTGATATGATATACCATTAGGTATGAAAAGTGTAAAGCTTTTCCTTTACTCAGGTATTTCTTTAGTCTTCCTATAATTTTTCCTTTAAAAGAAAGTATTCATTTTATAAAATATATTCCTAAATAACTCAGTTCTTATTATAAATATTTTTTTCTTTAATATTTTCCTAATTGGTTGTGGGTCATAAAACATCAGTGGTTTTCACCTACTGATCTCATATCTAAAAGTTCTGCTGAAAGGTTAATCATACAAATAGTTTTTCTGGTGGCTGGACATGGTGGCACACTCCTGTATTCCCAGCATTCTGGGAAACTGAGGTAGAAGGAACACATGTCCTGAGTCATTTAGCAAGATCCTATCTCATAAATTAAAGAATATATATATTATTTTTTAAAAAGGGCTGGGTATATAATTCAGTGTGAAAGCCTTGAGTCCAATCCCCACTACTACAATAATGTTATCATTCTTATGTAGATTCTTCTAGATTTACTTTATGTAGATAATTATATCATCTTTCAATACCAGTAATTTTTCTTCCCCTCTCCTGACACTTTTTGTGTTATATTACCACATTTGCCAGTACCTCTAGTACAGGTTGCATAGACAAACATCCGCAAATACTAAATCAAGTTTTCCTTCCAAGACTGTATCTTTTTTCTTGTTTGCTTTACAGCATTCACTGAGACTTTCAGAGTACAACACTGTAAATCAGCAGCAAAAGCAGGACTTATATCTTGCTGCTGATTTTAAAGTGAATGCTAATACAGTCTCATTGTTAAGTATTCTGATGTCTTTGCATGATTTTGTATTGAGTACACCTGTTTCACAAAATTGAACAATATTCCTGATTCTTGAAAACCCTCTCTATTCCTAATCTCAGGAAAACAGGGTGATCTATTACCAGAAGATTTGGTAAAATGATATAATGGTCTGGTATTACCTCCTATTTCTTCTTAATTCTAATAATTTATATTTTTCTAGAAAATTATACTTTCATGTAAGCTTTCAAATTTATTGACAAAAGTTTTTTGTACAAAGTTTGCTAACAATTCTCATCTCTGCTGTATGTACAGTTCTTTCTCTCCTCTCTTTTTCTCTCTAGTGTTTTCAGACACTGTCATGCTGTATAGTTTAGGTTGGTTTTGAATTTACTATGTAGCCCAGGCTGGCCTCAAACTCACAGTAATTCTCCTGCTTCAGTCTCCTGAGTTCTGAGATTACAGAAATGCGCCATCATGCCACTTGCCTTTTCCCTTGTTAATATTATTTGTCCCTTTGTTTTTTTCTCCCAATCTGAAGGTTTATTTCATTATTTTTTCAAAGACTCAGTTTATTGATGATCTGTTTATTTCCCTTTTCATTGATGTATTTCATTTGTTGCTTTTTTCTACTTTCTTTAGTACTACTTTTATTTTTCTAATTTTAATGTAATATTCAGGTCAATTTTCAATCTCCATTTTATAATACATTCCGTAAGATTATGAGTCATAATAAAGAATAAGGGTTCTTTAGATGTGGATTTAACATATGTTCCCCTTCATTATCATTCAGGTTTAAATATTGTATAATTTCCTTTATGATTTCTACATTTGCAAGTGAATTAATTTAGAAATATATATGAGGAAGGTGGTTACCACTTTGTTAAGAGATTTCTAATTTATTCCACTGTTGTCAAAGAATGTTATCTATGTGACACAGGGTATTTGATAGTCTCTTTTTCTATAGCAGTTTTAATTGTTTTTTTAAAACATTTTAATCTGATATTAATACAGTTTCTCAGCTTTCCTCTAGTAAGCATTCCCCTTCTTAGCTTTTAATTTATAATTAATGACATCTGGCTTTTTGTTTATTGGGGTTTCTTTTATTTTTGTTTGTGTCTTGTTTTTTGTTTTGAGACCGAGTCTCACTTTGTATGTATTTCGGGCTGCCCTTAAACTCACTGTGTAGCCTAGACTGGCTTCAAACTCTCAGTGATCCTCCTGCCTCAGCCTCACATGGGCTGGGATAACAGGTGTGAGCCAGCACACCTAACAGCACTAATGATATCTGTGTACCAATCACAGAGATTAAACAGCTGTGTACATCTTATCCAAAAGAGGACACTCTCAACATCAAATCCATAGAACAATGGAGCTAGCAAAGAAAAAAAAAAGCTTTAAAACTAAATTAATAAGTTTTAGTACATGTGTTGCCAAAGTAAGCACTACTAAATTATAAGAAAGGCCAAAATCAATAAAGTAATTTTTCACAATGAAATGACAAGACAACTGATAACAGTTTTTATGGGATACTAATTTAAGTGGACATTCTTTTTTTTTTTTTTTTTTTAGCACATCTTAGCAGTATAAACATAATGATTACATTCATCAGGGGGATTTGATACATATATATGACACTTCTTAATTTTTTTTTATTTCCCATTTCCCTCCTCTTTCTCTTCCCTTAAGTGTGCATTCATTTGTTTATTTGTTTTTTGGAGACAAGGTCTTGCTATGTGGTCCAGGCTGGCCTCCAACTCACAGCAATCCTCCTGCCTCAGTCCCCCAAGTGCTGGGATTACAAGCATACACTACCATGCCCGGCATTAAATAGACATTCTTAATATTATACACTAATCTAAAAGTAATAGCTTCCCACATCCATTCTAAAATGTCATTTACTATTCAATGCAGCCCAATACCAAAAATATGGGCGGGGGGGAGTCAGAGTGGATGAAATAAGCAATTAGCATAAATTAGTGCTGAAACCATTAACAGTCTGTTATGGGATACTGTTGGCCTCTTTTGTGATGAACTAAATCACACCTACCACAACAAGTAAATGGAGTATAGGCTGAATATCTGCAATAAAAAAATTTATAAGCTGGAAGTGGTGGCACATGCCTGCAATCCTGGCACATGGAAGGACTGTTGAGAGTTCAAGACCAGCCTGGGCTACAAAGTGAACTCAAGGCCTGCCTGAACTGCATAGCGAGACCCCATCTAAAAAAGAAAAAAAAAAAATTGAAATTTAAAACACTCCAAAAACTTTGTGAGTGCCAACATGGTGTCATCAGTGAAAAATTCTACACATGGGTACACGTGAATTCAGTGTTTAGATCTGGGTCCTATCCCGAGATATTTTGTTACACATATGCAAATATTTCAAAAATCCAAAAAGTCCAAAATATGAAATACTTTCTGATCCTAAGCCTTTCAGATAAAAGATACTCAGTCTTTATTCAATGTTACTGTACTGGATAAAAGAAAATTAAGTCACATGAAGTAGGTTTCAAAGACTCATAATACATTTAACATTAATTAAAATTTTGTTGTATATAATTCCTCTTACTTTGGTGACTCCTAAGCCCCTTAAGAATTCATCAGAATTTGAGATGCATCTGTATTAACAGTAATTATTCATTATAGTAGTAACTACCATTTATTAAGATACTATCTGCCGGATGTGGTAGCACACACCAGTAATCCCAGCACTCAGGAGGCAGAGGCAGGAGGATTGCTGCGAGTTCAAGGCCAGCCTGTGCTACATAGTGAGTTCAAGGCCAGCCTGTGCTACATCATGAGACCTCATCTCAAAAAAACAACAAAAAAAGAAAGATCCTACCAAATCCCAAATAATGTGTTTACATATTGTTTTAAATTTATGAATCCTTTATTCACAATGTTTAATTAAGTAGTACAATGCTCATTCCAGTGATTAAAATAAGACTCAGAGCTAAACAGATGAGTTGGTTCAACTCACAGAGGTAGTTAAGTATCACAATATAGGTCTGAATTTCATTGCACAGACACCTCTACCATTGTTTTTGTCTCTACCTCACACTGCCTCTTTAATGTTGCTACCTTCTCCATTTTGCAGATAATTCCCAAAAATGTCAATATTTTCTTTTTAGCCAAAATATTTAGCGTGGGGAGATGGGGTGGTCAGAACCCAGGCATCAACCAACATTTTATTCCTTCATCAAGGCAAGGGCGACACCTAGTGGTAAGCACTTTGTAACCAACACAAAGATTTTTACCATTCTGCATTCCTCCACTGGTTGGGTCTTCACTATCTCCCAGCCACCTGGGAGAGTCTTACTCATTCTTTGAGTCAAAAGGAATGCTGGTCTGGTAAGGGCTAAACACAGTTTGGGAATGGCACAGACCTTAACTTATCAACATCACCGTGCCACTTTGATAAGTTACCAAAAGCAGTTTCAGTGTCAGTCTCACCTGTAAAATGAAAGAACCCCATTTCCTTGGTAGGCCTGTCATGGGAACACCTGTGAAAATCATCTAGCACAGTGGCTAATCTTCACTTCTGCTATGGTCTCTTCCCCTTCTCTGTGTAGCCTAAAACCACATGAGTATCTTGCCTTGTTTTGTACAAAATGTATTATAATGCTTGTTCCTATGCTGTCTGAGATAACTCCTGTAATTTTTTTGCACATAAACTGTAATAAGGGGCTGGGAGTTTGGCTCAGTGGCTTAAGTGCCTGCTTGGCAGGCGTGAAGTTATGAGTTCAATCCCTGGTACAGACAAAAAAAAAAAAAAAAAACTGTAATAAAGGCAATTCTCACAAATATGTTCAAAATTTTTACAAACACAGAATTAACAATAAACTGTCTAAAAATATTTACTGTGTGCCTAGCGAATGTAACCATGAATCGGAACTTATTACCAAGCAGGGGAAAGAGACAGCTAACATGTGACACCATGCAACGAAGTACTTTCCCAGCTGCAAACAACATATGTAGGCAGAGGAATGGGCAGCACTAAACTGATCAAAGGAAATCAGGAGCTCAGTGAGATTATGCCCCGATCGCAGATTCCTTCTATACTGGTGGTCCTGCACTTGGATGCACAACACAATCACCTAGAAAATACATTTTAAAATAAAGCTTTTAAGTCACAAATGTGGCACATGTTATATTCCCAGCACTGGCACACTGAGGTAGAAGGTTCACAATGCTAAAATGGGCAGCTAATTTAGCAAGACTTAGTCTCAAAACAAAACAAAGAGATCTGGGATATAGCTCAGTGTGAAGACTCTAGGTTCAATCTCCAGTATCTAAATACAAACAAACAAATAAAAGTTCCAGAATGGTATTCTAAAATAGCAAGTCTAGAAGGTAAAATATGGGAACCTGTTATCTTAAACTATCTAGATGTTTCCTAAAGAGAAAGCCAAACGGCAGTTCAAACAGCACTCCAATTTTCTGAAGATATCACAAGCTTCCTAAAATGTCCAAGTGTACACACTTGCACACATATACACACCACTAATAAATAGGTTCTATCTGCCAGATACCTAATCTTCAAAAATAATGCAAGAAGGGTATTATAATTCCCATTTTAAAGCAAACAGGCTTAGAAAGCTTTTTAAATAGCTTCCTTCTTTTAGTCAACAAAGCAAAGGGTAAAAAATGGGATTTAAACACAGGTGCATCTAGTTCTCAGTCATGCAATGTGGCAGACAGAATTCTAAGGATGACTCAGTGACTTCCGTCTTTGTGTAATCTCTTCCTAGAATGTAGGTAGAAACTGAGTGTGATACCACTGAAGTAATTTTTTTTTAAGTGCTTGTTTTAAATGTAATGTCAAAAAGAGATTATCTAGTGGATCTAACCTAATCTGACAGCATAAAACCTTTTAAAAGAAGAGTGCTTTCTACTGCTGGCAGCAGAATGGGAAATCTAAGTGAGTCAAAGTACTGTACTAAGAGCCAGGAGTTTGGCTCAGTGGCTTAAGCACCTGTCTGGCAGACACAAGGTTGTGAGTTCGATTCTCGGTGCCACAAAAAAAAAAAAAAAAAAAAGTACTGTACTAGAAGGGAAGACAGGTAGGGCTTACTGTACTCATCTGATTGGAGGACGGAGGGCTCAGGACACTGCATACAGCCTCAAGCTTCAGTCAGCACAAGACAAATGACAGTCAGTAGGAAAATGGATACCCCAGGTCTTCAACCACAAAGCAGTAAACTCTGCCAACAGCCGGAGTGAGCCTGGAAAAGCATTCTTCCTGAGAGCCTCAAGGTAAGAGCCCTGCTTAGCCAACCCCTTGATTTCTGCCTTGTTTGACATCAGCAATAGATCAACTGAAATGGCCAACATGTAGAACAATGAGACAGCACAGTCAGTGAGTGTTGGTGCATGTGCTAAGACACGTCAACACGGTATTTACTGCTCCGAGGTCATGACAGTACATACGTTCACTGCTGTGCAACAATCACCCATCCACCTCCTGGACTTTTTCACCTTTCAGCCTGAAACTCCAAGCCCACTAAGCAATCGCTTGTCATTTCCCCACACCCAGTCCCTGGAGAATATCTTTCTGCTTTCTGACCCTACAAATCTGACTGCTCTCAGGACCTAACACTGAGTAAGTGGAAGCATACAGTACTTGGCTTTCTGTGGCTGGCTCATTTCACTTAGTGTAACTTCCTCGAGGTTCATCTATATTGCAGCGTGTGTCACAATCTCCTTCCAGCTGAAGGCTGAAACAGTCTATTACATGCATACACATTTTATTCCTCCACTCATCTGTGTATGAACGCACGGATTGTTTTACCCTCTTGGCTATTGTGACTAATGCTGCCACAAACATGGGTACACAAATACCTGTTCAAATCCTTGCTTTCAGTTCTTTTAGACATATGGAGGTAGATGTTGCTTAAGGTCAATTCATTGTGTTGAAAATTGGCCAGGCATGCTGGCAACATGCCTGTAATCTCAGCACTTGGGAGGCTGAGGTAGGAGGATCACCCCAAGTTTGAGGCCAGCCTGGGCTACATAGTGAGTGTAAATCCAGCCTGAACTACACAGCAAGACCCTGTCTCAAAAAAAAAAAAAAAAAAAAAAAAAAAAAAAAAAAAAAAGAAAGAAATTGCAATTTTCAATGACTTAAAAAGTGCAGGTACTAAGCAACAATGGCAGCTAATATCAATAAAAAGCAAACTCAGGCTTTATATTCCTCCTACTGAAACACTACAACACCACCTACAATTTTCCCAAAGGGGTCAAATCGGAGCCTGATTCAGTCTCTGGATGCAGCTGCCAATTTTCAGCAAAAACAGAAGCTAGAAGAACATGCTGACTATAACAGTATGCACTCAGTAACATCTACACAATGCAAACTCCTACAGGTCAACTTCAGCAGACAGAATACAAACAAAGACATCATTTTAACTACTTATCAGTCAAATAATTAAGTACAGGATAACCAAAAATAGTTTGTGTGTGTGTGTGTGTGTGTGTGTGTGTGTGTTTGTTTTGTTTTGTCAGTCTTTTTGAGACAGGGTCTCGCTATGCAGTTCAGGCTGCCTTCACCTATGTAGTCCAGGCTGGCCTCACAGCAACCCTTCTTCTTCAGACTCCCAAATGCTGGAGTGCACCACCACACCCCACTATTTTTGTTAATTTTTATGAGTAATAAAACAGAAAATATAAAAATGACAATTTATCAAATGTATTCAATACAAGAATCCACTGGTTGAAATAATGCCCGAATGACGCCCGGGATAGTCAGTGTATAAACAAACGTGCCACCCTAGTGACGCTCAGGGTGAACTATTAAGTGTTTAAAAACAGGCAAGACAAAACTGTAAAATTTAGGGATGCACACTCGGGTGATACAATTATAAAGAAATGACTGCCATAATAGAAGTGATTACTCTAGGAGACAGGTAGGGGGCGTAACTCGGGGCACATGACGAGCCTGTGGGGGGCAGCAGGCCAAAGTCTATTTCTTGACCTGAGTAGCAGCTGAAAGGGTTAATAATCAATCCAACTGTATTTAAAAAGCCAAACCAAACCAAAACAAAACCAGAACACTAATAACAAGACAGTAGCTCCAATCCAGACTCAATTCAGCTAAAGTGCTGTCTTAACACAGCCCTGCCAGTCTCACTTCTGACCTATCTGAAGCCGAAAAAGCAGTTAATACCAGACTGACTGGTGACTGAGGTCAATCGCAAATGCTCAGAAAAGCAATCAGATCAGACAAAAGAAAAACCAAAGGAAATTTTAAAAATAAAAAGGTACAGTACAGTACATTGATTTTTTAAAAAAATCTCTGCACAACAGGCCTGTCTCACTTCCACCCTGCAAATCCACCATGCTCAATCCCATCTCAGTCACGTTATCTCCCACTTCCCGCAAGGACTGCTGACAAGGGCATATGTTTACCAGATGTATTCACCTCTTCAAAACTAGCAATGCACTCTGGATTTGGAGGGGGAGGGAAAGCAACAGGCTCTTGGAAAAGAAAGGCCTATTAGAAGCTGACTAACCTAGCTGTGACAGAAGCAGAATCTTCTTTAGATATGGTGGAATATGAGAAACTGTGTCCCCAGCCATGCATTCTTGCTTGCCTTTAACTACTGTATTGGGACTGTGGTGGAAATTGGATGAACAATTAAAAACTGCATGAAGTTATAGGCCTTCACCATCCAATTAGGTAGCAGCTAATGGTAACTGGCTACTGAGCCCTTGCCCTGAAAGTACCTAGCCTGAATTGAGAGAGACCCTTAGTGTGAAAGGTAACACTGCATTCTGAGGACTTGGTATGAAAAAACAAAAATATTAATCATTTTGTATTGAGTAGATGTTACAATAATAGTTTGGACACAGCAGCCCGAACAAAGTATTAATTTTGTTTTTAATTTTTCTTGTGCTAGGGCTCACAGCCATGGTTGTGCACATCCTAGGGCAATGGTGGGAAACCTATAGCACGCATGCCACAGTGGGCTACGTGACACTGAAAGCTCTAAAAGGTTCACCGTGACTGTCCTAGGGCAAGTGCTCTACCACTGAGTTACATCCCCAGCCCTTATTTTTTTTTTCTTAAGTGTGGCTACCAAGAAAATGTATATGTGACTGAAATTATACTTCTGCTAGGCAGCACTGATTAGACAGACAGACAGACAGATAGAAAATTACATAGTGTTAAACCAGAAAAAGAAAACAACAGTAGGGACTTTTTTCAGTTTTTTTCTTCTATTACCTTATCACCAATACTACAGCTCATTTTATTTCCAGCCCTTGTCCCTTGTCTCTAAAATAGAGGTGTGTTTAAATATATATATACACATATATCAATGAAACCTCTCCTCTTCTAGTTAAAAAAAAAAGCCAGTGCTTTAAATCATGAATACATTAAATCATGGACCAAAATAACTAAGTTCCAATCACTCACTAGCAGTTACTTAAGAGGAATTCACCTCTCCTCTTTGAGATTTAGTTGCCTACCCCAACACTTAAGTAAGGAAACTAACCCAAATATAAATTTCCATTATTTCATTAAATAACACTTTTTTTCTGTCAAAATCATTTGCATAAAAGTAATACTCACTCTGAGTCTAACGCATCCTCTTCGAGAGCCTCTCATCATTTTGTCCTTGGACTAAAAGAAAAGCAAAACATCCAATGATTACAAAATGAACAGACTGGTCAACTGTTTTTAGAAGTATCTGGGGACCAAAAAAACACAAAATTTAGAGTATTACCCTTGTCTTCTGCCCATTCTCCCCTTCCCAAAAGAAATCATTGATTAAAAAAAAAAAAAAAGAAATCACTGATTGATAGGGAGTTACCAGGTTTTAAATGAAAATAGCTTATAGTCTATCTAAATTAACCTAATCAGAGAACTTTATATATACCTTTAATACTGCTGCTGCTACACTATAATGTTTATTCTGCCTTTATGTCCCTTAATTCCAACCCATTGTTTTTCCTATCTGGGTGAGACAAAGTAAGAATCAGTCCCAGGTGATCCCAACAAAACCAGATGACCACGCGTTGGTTGCTCTAGCTCTACCCATTTGCAGTTCTCCAAATGGGTGACATTTTTCACCTCTGTAACTTCTCATCCAGTATTCCTAGGCCTGCAAGGGTCCCGACCCAGACTTTCACTGCCAAGTGCCTCAGCTCTGCCTCATTTCCACGCCCATCCTGGCTCGCAGTCTCACGGCTTTCTCGTGGTGGCTGGCATCACCCTGTGGCACACTTCTTAGAGGACAAGAATTATTTCTTGACTTCTCTTATGCTTCAGAATAGTGTCCGGCACATATGAGGGACTCAAATACCATTTCTTGATGAAATGCTGCTTACCAGGCATGTCTCCCTCGCCACACTCAACCAAGCAAAAGCTGCTGTGCACCGCAGGCACTGTGCTGACATAGAGAAAATATTCCTAAACTTGAATCGGTCATGGAAAATAAAATAAAGTAAAACTTCAAGTAAACAAGTTTATCAAATATTTAATTCTTGAACTGGTATTTTTCGGTATTTCATCTATGTAAGAAACAAAACAAGTCATTATTGTGTGATCACATTTCACATTTAATTGTCCCACTTGACCAGAGAAAGTTTTTTATTCTAGTTACAAATACAAGAGGAACTTACACATTTTAGAAAAAAAAATTCTCAATACCAAGGAAGACTGAAAAAAGTTCCTTAGTAACACTACAGCTAGCAAAGTATAATTAAGAAAAATATTCCTTAAGCAATTAAGAGCGCTTTTATTATCCCCTATACTTGTCTTTTCTTCAAAAATATAAAGGTACTATACAAAAGCAATAATTTGGTTAGAAAATACCTGATGAGGTTAGAAAGTAAAGTAAACTCAAACACTGTAACAGCCAGTGATCCTTAATCTTTTTCCATCAATTTTAAAATCATAATAAGCAGAAATAGGACCACATATGCCCCAATGATGGTACTGCTGAGATTACAGATTTTCAAATGCTAATAAAAGAACAGTACATAGTAGTGTGCACCTGTAACCCTAGTGACTAGGAAGACTGAGACTGGGTTACTCGGGGACAACCTGTCTCAAAACAAAAAGGTGCTGAATATATAGCCCAACACTCCACAGATTCAATCTCCAGTCCATAAAACAAAAATACAGAGAGACAACTGAAAATAATGAAAACAAATATAACTAAGAAGTAAGCAGACAAATCAAGAATATAGAACATCCTGAGTTCGATTTCCAGTACCAAAAAATAAAAATAAAAAAGAATACAGAACATTCAACAAAGTAACTGATATAGACTTTCACAATATAAAAATAAAAAGAAGACTAGTATGTAAACGATTCTAACACAGAGCAAAGGTTAAGGGTTACATGAACACAACCACAAAGCGTTGTACACCTCGGGAGCTGTATATCTGTACATATGCTGTATATCTGTATATCTGCTGTAATAGACTCCAATTTTCCTCTTCCACCGTGGCCCAACGTCCACTCCCTACTCGGGTCTCACGTGGAGTTAAAGAAAAGCTAGTATGACGATGTCTCCCAGATACAGAAAGGCAGGAAGGGGTGGTTATCTGACCAAGCAGGCTAATCACAGGCCCTGCTACCTCCCCCAGGCACACAGAGTCTCTTCCCAGGGAGTTTACCAAGTGGGGCTAAGGGAAGAGTTCCCTTTGTATCTGCTTGACGCTGGAAGATATGGATGCCACCTGAGTGAGAAGATCAAGGCAAAGAAAGCAACAAGTAACACCCACATAGAGAAAGAAGCAAAGAGGTGAGGAGCAAAGTCCTAGCTTTGGGCCATCTCTAGCTATACTTGGTCTAAAACTAGCCTGCCCGAGCCACTGCCATTCACCAAATACTGCTATGGCCTATTCTGCTTAGTACCTTCTGATGATGACAAAAAGGAGATAACACCACCTTATTCAACAATATTCCTACCAAGTGTTATCTTGAGAATGTTCTGAAACCTGCTAAGGTAATTTTTTAGCAAATTGGCACAGTCATATTATTTGCATGAGGTCCCTTTCTGCCTGTAGTTAGAGACCCAGCACATCAAGAAAAGACTATCCTGAAATGAATGCTCCAGTCTTCTCAGCCATGTGAGAAAACAGGATCCCTCATGAAGTAGAAAGATACAGCACTGCCTTTCACTTCTGAGGAGCTTCAGGACTGGCAAAGACTGTTTTCTCGTATCTCATTCATGCAATAGCTGTGACTCCTGTTACACCAAGTTATTTCATCAAAAATTATCTCTAATCATTCTGTATGCAAATTAGCTGCTGCAGTTTGAGTGCATCCTCCAAAAAGCTTGTGCTAGAAACTTAATCCCAGGTGCAGTGTCCTGTGTTTGATTCCCAGCACCAAAAGAAAAAGAAAGAAAGAAAGAAAAAAAGAAAGAAAGAAAGAAAGAAACTTATTCCCAGTGGGATGTGGTGATACATGCCTGTAATCCCATTACTCTGGAGGCTGAGATGGGAGGATCACTGTGGGTTCAAGGCCAGCCTGGGCTACAAAGTGAGTTTGAAGCCAGGCTGAATTGCATAGTGAAACCCTGTTTCAAAAAAACAAAAGAAAAAGAGAAAGAGAAAGAAAAAGAGAAACAGAAAGAGAAAAAGAGAGAGAAAGAGAAAGAAAAAAGAGAAAGAAAGAAAAAAAGAGAAAGAGAAAGAAAGAGAAAGAGAAAGAGAAAAAGAAAGAGAAAGAGAAAGAGAAAGACAAAGAGAAAGAGAAAGAGAAAGAGAAAGAGAAAGAGAAAGAGAAAGAGAAAGAGAAAGAGATCTCCTGCTGAGTGTAGTGGTATAGTCCTGTAATCCCAGTGCTTGAGAGGTTGAAGCAGGAGGTGCAAGTTTGAGGCCAACCTGGGCCACGTAGTGAGTTCAGAACTAGCCTGAACTATGTAGTGAGACCCTGTCTCAAATTTAAAAAAAGAAAGAAAGAGAAGAAGAGAAAATACTTAATGAAAGAAAGAAAAAACAGAAAGAGAGAAAGAGAGAGAGAGAGAGAGAGAGAGAGAGAAAGAAGGAAAGAAAGAAAGAAAGAAAGAAAAGAGAAAAGGAGAAGAGAAGAAACTTAATCCCTAGTGCAACAGTGTTGGGACTGAGACCTAATGGGAGGTGCACAAGTCATGTGGGCACCACCCTCATGCATGAATATAGTTCAGCAGCACAGCACCAGCCTGGCAAGCATGAGGTCATGAGTTCAATTCCCAGTACCAGTAAGGGGGTGGCGGCGTTGAAGCTCCAAGTTCCATTTCTTACTCTCTCATACTTTCTTGCCCTTCCACTCCTCCACTAAAGGATGACCCAGCAAGAAGGCCTTTGCCAGATATAGGGTCCTTGACTTCTCAGCCTCCAGAATGGTAAGAAATCTCTGTTCTTTATAAGTTACCCACTCTCAGGTGTTTGTTATAGGAGCACAAAATGAATCATGACACTAGTCGCAAAATACTGATTCAGGTTACAATTTGTATTAAAGTTTTTAGAGTAAGTTACCACAAACGATATATACTGCTTGTGATTTACTAACTGTCCCTCAATACCCACTCTCCCCTTCTTTCTTTCAGTATTACCCTTAATCTTAAGTTTCACAGAACATATGCTTCTCCTGTGGGACACGCTATATCTCCAGCCTCCCTTTCAGCTAAACACAGGCTATGGATCTACATATTGGCCAACAGGCTATAACAGGAAACTGTGCTCAATGGAAACAGTATACTCTTAAAAGGAAGCTGCTTAAAAATACATTCTTCACAAGTGTACTATTGATATAGGGCACATGACATGGGGAAACATTGTAACTCCCGACCTGCTATATGGCTGAAACACCAAGTTTGTGTTTGCTAACATGGAGGAATGAATTCTAGAAACAACGGAGGTTAAGAGTAGAAAAAATTTACTGAAAGATTGCTTCTGTGTAAGACACACAGCAGAGGGCCCAGAAAGTGGGTTGTCCACCAACCCCGCTTCTCAAGAGTGTTTTGAGCAAAGTCATGAGGTGAGGCAGAACAAAACTATAGATATCTAATAAGATCACAAGAATAGTCACTTAGGTAATATTGATCCAATGGGAAATCACAAGGTGGGTGTGAGATGGGACAAAACTATAGTGAACCAGTAAGACTACAACAAGTACAGTTGTTCAGGTAATACTGACTAAATGGAGATCAAATGTAACAAGCATTCAAAGACACAAAGAACAAGGATTTTCTGGGGAGGAATGGGCTAAGGAGGTTTCGATCAGTCACTGCTGCTGATTTAAAATAGGTGGGTGTCTTGGCTACTTTTCTCTCGTTGCTGAGACAAAATATCTGACATCCAAAATGAAGGAAGGGAAGATTTATTTAGCTCACAGTTTTTGGAGGTTTCAATCCATACTTACCTGGCTCCAAGGCAGGGTGGCGTGGCAGGAGGGCAGCCACTCATGGCAGCCGCAAGCAACAAGAGAGAAAGGCCAAAATGGAGCTAAGCACACCTCCTTCCCTCCCTTACACTGTATGCTGGCTCCACCCCTGGGCAGGTGCAGCACTCACACCACCAATCCCAGCGCTAGGTAAGAAACCAACAACATACACTGGACTCAGCAGCCTCCACAACTGCATGAGGCTTTGGCTCCCCAATACAAACCACAACAGTGGATGTGAGTTCCTCTTTTTCTAGAAGCCTGGTCTTCAGTAAATGTCCCTCCAGCCACAGTTACCTTCTATGCTGAGGGCCCAGCCCCGCCTAACTGCCTGTAATATTTATAACTAACTTAGCTGTCTACAATACTATGAAACATTTTTCAGGAGACACATGTTAAACCATACAACAACCCTCAATTAATCTAAAGAGATGTTAAAAATATAAACTAGCATATGTTATCTGACCACGATGGGCTGAAATCAGTAACATGAAAGAATTTTGCAAATTCACAACTACATAAAAATTAAGCATACTCCTAAATAACTAAGGAATAAAATAAAAATAAAAATTTTAAAATAATTGAGGTGAATGAAAATGAAAACAGTATACAAATCCTGTAGGATACAGCAAAACCAATTAAAGAAAATCGTATAACTACAAAATGTCTACAACAGAAAGATCTTAAATCAATAACCTGCTCTTCTACCTTTAAAAACTAGAATAGGGCCGGGAGTTTGGTTCAGTGGCTTAAGCGCCTGCCCTGGCAGGCGCGAGGCTGTGAGTTCAATCCCCGGTGCCGCAAAAAAAATAAAAATAAAATAAAATAAATAAAAACTAGAATAGTGCAACTAAACCTAAAGCAAGCAGAAGAGGAAAAAATTAGAACAGAAATCAATGGAATTAAAAAGCAGAAAAACAGAAGAATCAGTTAAACCAAAAGTTGGTTCCTTACAGAAATCAACAAAATTAACAACCCTTAAGTAGAATGACCAAGAAAAAAAGGACTCAAAATACTAACATCAGGAATGAAAGCAGACATTATTACTAATCTTACAGAATTAAAGGAATACAACAAACAAAATTTGGATGACCGGGATGAAATAATCAAGTTCTAAAAAAAGATACTGTGGAGCCCATTCCAGCTCAACTTTTTCTCCAAAGTAACAGATGGGAAGTTATCTGTAAAAAAAGGCCTAAAGATTACTTGCTGACTTTCTAAAACAAAGAAGCTGACTAAGGTTCCAGAAAACGACCAAGGTCAAGACATTCAGCAATAGGATATAAGATTAGGTCTCCTCCATATTCTTAAGTGAAATAAATCAGACACACATGTGTAAACATCATGTTGTCTCACTAGTGTGAGAAGTTAAAAGAAAAAAACATGTATATGTGTATGTATACATAGGTATATAAAAAAGGTACTTAAGATAGTTATACTACTGATTCCTCTGAGATCATTGAAGAGAAAGATTTGTACTGGTACTGTTTGGACAGTTGAATGCAGATGTGTTGTGCTCTGGGTGAACGATATGGGGATGACAACGCATAATGTACATACCATTGCTGCCCCCTGATTGACGTGTTTGGAAATTTTATTTCTTTTTCTCTTTGAAATAAAATGGATTTTAAAAAAAGATTAGGTCTCCTGATTGATTGCAACACGGCTATCTAATTAACACAAAAGCCCTTAAAAGCTAGTCTTTCTCCCAATCCCAGGTGTGGCCTCAAATACACAGCTTTTAGTAACTCTGTTCCACTCTTGGTTAAATCCTTGTACCACTTGCATCACCAGCCCTCCATATCTATTTACAGAGGCAGATACAACAAACTGTCAAAACTGATTGAAATAACTTGATTTAGTATAATTGTTTTAGAGGTGTTTTTATGTTTTTTGGTCTGTTAGTCTGGCTGTCAATCTGTATTTATGACAACTTGATAAGGACTTCTAAAATAAATAAATGAATCTGATGCTGGCAAAAAAAATTTTTTTAAGGGAGATAGAGGAGACAGGGAAAAAAATGAATTGAAGTTTGTTATGTACATTTATCGATTTCACACAATAAATGTAATCATTATGCTACTAAAATCTCCTGGCTACCCCAAAATGTTACGTGAGTAGCTCTTTCTAAAAGTGGCTCACCAAATAAAGTTACCAGGTTCTGAGTTGCTCACCTCGCCTTCTGGAGTTGGATTCTGGGTTCTTCCTGAGTCAAACAAAGAACTGAATCAAACAAGCAAAAAGTGGTGGCAAAGTTTATTTGAAAAAGTGAAAGTGAAGAGGGAGGGAGTAGAGCAAGCTTGGGCGGAGTAAAAGAACAAAAAAGCAAGATAAAAGCACACCCTGGTGCAGGGGCATGGTGGTGTACAACTGTAATCCCAGCACCCAAGAGGCTGAGCCAGGAGGATTGCCATGAGTTCAAGGCCAACCTAGACTACTACATAGTGAATTCAAGGCCAGACTGAACTACATAGCAAGATCTTGTCTTTAGAACAGAATTTCCATTCCCATTTGGCCTCACCTGTCAACACATTTATATTGGAGATTAAGTTTCCAAGACGTGAGTTCAGGGGGCATGTTCAAACCTTAGCAGTAACTATTAGAAAGTTATTATGGGAAAAAAGGATTTGACTTTAACCTCAGTGGCTTAAGAAAACTCTGAGAAGTTAGTATCTGGGCCGAGGTTTGAGTCAGAGAATCCAGCCATGTGAAGAATCTGGGGGGAAAGTCCAAGACAGAAGAAATAACAGTAAATAATCCATTAACAGACTTGCTTTGGCATTCCCAGCAAAGGCTACTGAAGTTGTCTCCACTCTTCCCCCACACATGCTCCTTTACTACGTCTCTGTCTGGCTTTCCCCTACCATCTGAAACTCGAGATGCCTAAACTAACCGGTGACCCCATCAAGGTCCCTCATTTGCATCTCCTAACAAAACCTCAATCCTTCCATTTAACCCCACTGATATTCTCACCACCCCATCCAGACTTCCAGAGTCTCTCTCCTATACTACATCACCTTGAAAGTCTCTGCATTTCCTCTTCTCCAATCTTTTTTCCACAGTAGCCAGGAGTCTTTTCAAAACATAAATCTAATCAAGTTACTTCCTTGATTTAAAAACCAGACAAAAGAGCAAAACGTCCTTTGATGGTGCCATAGTGCCCTTAAGATAAATCCAAATTTCTTAGCTGGGCATGGTAGCACATGCCTGTGAACCTGGCACTTGGGAGGCTGAGACAGGAGGATTGGTGAATTGGAGGCCACACAGTGAGACCCTGTGTCCAAAAAATAAAAAAATCTACATTTCTTAATTTGCTTCTACAAAGACTGTGCTTAGGCTAGTTCTAGCCTAGCTCAAAAGCTTTCCTCAAGCCGGGAAACACAAGCATTCTGAGAGAGTGAGGCAGGAGGATCACAAATTTTGATCTTCTCTAAACCCAAGACTAAAGTACTCTAAGTCCCTAGACGAAACCCCCAAGGTGCCGAGAAAAGGGGTACAGCTATCTTTTTAGATATTTACATGTCAAAAGAGGTGAAGTCCCCGAACTTGGTCTCTAGGAAGTAAAAGCAGAGAGACACATATTACAAAATCTCTAATCCAGAGTACTTGAGCCGGGCGTGGTGGCGCACTCCTTTAATCCCAGCACTTGGGAGGCTGAGGTAGGAGGAGCATTGTGAGTTCGAGGCCTGCTTGGCCGGCCTGAGCTACATAGTGCGACCCTGCCTCAAAAAAACCAGGGCTGAGCCGGGCATGGTGGCGCACGCCTTTAATCCCAGCACTCGGGAGGCTGAGGTAGGAGGAGCGTTGTGAGTTCGAGACCGGCTTGGGCTACAACGTGAG
>RJWM01032789.1:0-20734 GCA_004363535.1 Dasyprocta punctata | reverse complement strand
TCCATGGAAATCATATAAGGAAGCAGATTTTCACACTTTGTTCGAAATAATATGGAATAGGGACAGTAAGAATAAATCATCATTAACACTAAATTGTTGGAAACAGCAACTCAGAGCTAGCAGTAACTTTCTAAACTTGCTTTCTTCAGCTTGTAAAATAAAAGTCAGAGCTGATTTTCTCCAGATCACAAGAGGCAATGTTGAGTAACAAACACACTATATATTTAATCCAAGATTAAGATGTCAAGTGTTTCTTCATCCTTCACTCTTTCCTTAATTGGTCATCAAATCTTACTGATTTTGCCTCCTAAAGATTTTTTTTCTAATTAACTCTGCAGATACAACCACTTGCTTAATTCAGGTTTCCATGACCTCTGTCTGCAATTAATATGTCAATCCAATCCAGTCATTGTGTACTTAGCCTTCAACTCATTACATGCATGGTAACCAGGGACCTATTTCCATCATGGCACCTCTCACACCTACATCTCCTTCAGTGACTCCTTCTTGAGTTTCACATAACTCTTTGACATAAGACAACTTCAATAAACTCAATTCATCGCAACAACCCTGTGTCCTATATTCCAACCAGACCACACTATTTTCAGTTCTCCAAATAGCCCATGCATGTTCTTCCTTTTGTTCTTTACACGAGCTGTCCCCTTTACCTCCAAGTTTGTCCTTACCTTCATCTGTGATCCTATCTCAGCCTAGCT
Organism: Dasyprocta punctata; assembly: GCA_004363535.1. Taxonomy (NCBI): domain Eukaryota; kingdom Metazoa; phylum Chordata; class Mammalia; order Rodentia; family Dasyproctidae; genus Dasyprocta; species Dasyprocta punctata. Next base: position 20,018 of record RJWM01032789.1, on the reverse strand, counting down.
AACTCTTAGTCAATGTCAGATGGCACTTTCTCTAGGAAATCTTTGACCTCACGGAACTGGTCATTTTTCCTTCCATTTGGACCCACGTTTTATATACATATTTTATGAATGATTGCTGTGGATAGTGCTTTGTTTCAGTCATGTTAAAGTATGTGAATTTTATAATTTAAAATTTCAGAATACTGGGGCTGGAGGAGTAGCTCAGTGGCAAATTACTTGCCTAGCAGAGACAGGAACCAGGGTTCAATATCCAGCACCTCAAAAAGTTTAAAAAGTGAATTCAGCACACCATACAAACTGTAACATTATCTATGATCCATCCATATTTGGGAAGCCTTCTTTAACACCATATGAATTTCCCATGACATGAGTATTATAAAAAGGATAGGCTGTCAGCTCCAGAGACCAACAGGCCTCCCTGAAAGAAACCACGCATCCTCAGAGAGTAAGCCTATTCTAGATGGAGCATCACTCCTAGTGTTACTGAGGTAGCCACTTAACAAATAATGCAGCTGCAAAACTACCAAAAGATAAGCTTTCTTGGGTACAACCTACATTATAGAATGGATTGGGGGAGTAATACAGAATAATCCTATGCTTGCTTTCAGATCATTGGGATTGGGGCCTTAGTGGCAGAACCTCCTTGGAAAACATCAACCATTATCCCACTCATGCAAATGTCCCTGATCAAGAGAAAAAAGAGATGAGGTAAACTGAAGGCAAGATGCCCTGCTCCTCCATCCACAGAATCCCACAGCTGCTATTCAATGCTTTGCATACACACACTTAACTTACTATATAAAAGTCACCAAGTTGGTATTGTTTTCCTTTTCTTCGTCCACACTGATGACTATAAATGTTTTTTGGAATAAATGGAAGCACATTTGTTCTAGAAGTTAAATGAAAACAAAGTTATTCAACTTCCCTCAGACACAAACATCTCAAGAGTTTGCATGTGTCGCAGCGTACCTGTTTTTTCCAAATTGTCGATATTCATATATTGCAAGGGACCCATCGTGGGTGAAAAAGAACCCAAGCAGCTCTCTGCAGGCATCACGTCCATTTCTAGGAAAATACAGTATCACAGGTTTCCAAACAGAACAATTTTAAATCAAATAATAAACTAAAAGTGAGCATCTAAAAGTGGAAAAACATAACCCTTGAGTGTGTGGTATGGGCAGCCGTGGGAAACACACCACAGCTTGAACTGTCAAATTAGATTTTGATGAACGAAAAACATTATCTTATACAGATATCAATATGAATATGTTACAATATGTGTTACTAAGTCAAACTACATTTTAAAAATAGAGAAGACCTTAAAAAAATCTTTAAATCCTGAAAGAAACTACTCAAAGATGTACCATTTATTATCTTTCACTGTCATAAAAAAGGTTTTAAATTGCTGGACAAGTATTAAAATACGTATTTTACCAGACATATACACAAAAGCCATCAAACTGAATTAGGTATTACTGAAAGTTTATTAAGACGGAGACAATAGGTTTAAAAATCATCTCACTTGCTATCTGCTCCGTTTTCAATAATCTACTGTTAACTAAAACTATTAAAATTAAATTAAGCATCACATACAAAAATTAATTTTAAATAGCTTAGAACTTTGTAGCAGTAATATATATCTCTTTAAAAATTCACTTCTAAGTTTCTTTTTAAAATATCGTTTTGTTTTGTGCTACTGGAGATTGAATCCAAGGGCCTTCACACTGAGCTACATTTCCACTGTTTCTCGTTATTTCTTATTTTAAGACAGTGCCTCCCTAAAATACTAAATTATCCAGGTTATGCTCAAACTCCTCCTTCAACTTCCTAGAGTGCTGGGATTACCAGCATTTGTCACCATGTTAAGATACACTTAAAATCGCTTTATTTTTCGTTATTGCTTTATAGTATTTTGGGGGAGGGGTTGTTATTTGATTTTGGTTTGGGTTTGTTTTCACTCTGTAATCTAACCTGGCCTTAAACTCTCTATGTCATCCAGGCTGACCTAGAACTCCTTAGCAATCCTTCTGCCTCAGCCTCCCAAGTCCTGGGACTACAGTTGTGCAGCAACCCGCCCAGAACTTCAAATCTCTTATTAAATAACTCCTAGTTAAAACATCTTTCTTAGAGGTTTGTATTTTTTTATTTTCTGTAATAGATTAATAACTATCACCTAAAAACATACATTCTAAATTCATATTTAAATGAGAAAATTTGTCTAGTCTCATTATTTGCATGTGCAAAGAGAATACATATTTGTAAGTATAGAATTTAAAAATTTAGTAAGTGCAATTACCTTGATATGATCCTACCATCAAATTGTACTTTATGAGAAAGCACATTTTCAGTTAATGTAGCATGGGTTCTAATCCTGTTAAAAAATACATTTTGTCAATAATTTTTAATAATACTTGCATTTGGATAAATAATAAATGTACTAAAAATAAGTTTTTGTAGCCTTGTGGAAGAGCATAAGCTAGATAAAGATGAAAATACAGAACTCTCAAATTCATAATACACGGTGAACACAAAAGAAATCATCCCAAGATGGAATATGTATGAATGACTGTTGTATTGGACTCTACAGTACAAAATGCTATAAAAGTGAGTACTAGACAAAAAGAGCATACTTGTGACTGGCCCTGTGGCAGGGCTCTGTGAAAGCCATTTCTAACACTCTTCTTTACCTCCCTTCCATCATAGAATTTGCTTTTTTAGTCTCTGCCATTAGGGCTAAGGAGCTCAGTTCTGCTACTAAGCTTTCAGGAAAGATTTTATTTTGTCTTCATGAGACAGTATCATGGGAAGAGTTCCTGCCTGTGAACATGAAAGGTATACGATGCCGCCACATAGCCAGTATGGTCATCAAGCAGCTATGTCAGAAAAGCAAGTAAGATCTAGTAAAACCAGGATAGACCTACAACATCACTATGCGTCTGGTCTGAAACCAACCAGTACCCACCACCAAACACCTGGTTCTGTAAGAAAAGTAAATTCTGACTCATTTAGCCACTATTAATCAAGTTTTTGTTATGGACTGTTGAAAGTATTTCTTACCAAAATAAAAGAATAGTGAGAAAGAACGCCAGGTGAAGTTCAAGCCTCAAAATATGTGTGTCAATTATTTAATCTTAATCAGACAGCAGTGAATTATCTCATAAAGTCTATGAGCCCAAGAATTGATAAAAAATACAATGCAAAACCCAAATGCACACATTTGGCATCCTACAATGACATCCTTTCTCTTAAGCAATCTAAAGACTCAGCAATACATTGATACTGCCCTTCCCAAGTAATTTTATGATATCCATTCCACAAACCTGTAAGTATAATGGAAGTGCAATAATTTAAATAGTATGCAAGTGTGTGGGTATCCAGTGAAATGCAAATTAAAATCACCAAAACAGATCTATAAGAATTAAAGTGAAAAAGACAATCCCAAGCATTGGCAAAAACGGCTACAACTAGAAAATTCACTCTGCTACTAGTGCAAATTGCCAGTTTGAAAAACTATTTGCAGTAACTTTTAAAGTAACAAATGATCCAGAAATTCTACTTCTATTAACTCAACTTAATGAGTACAAATGTTCACTAAGAGGCATGCCCAAGTAAACCCATGGCAGGACTACTCAGTCAAATGTTTTTCAACATTGGTTAAGAAAAAATGCATGGTATAGTTTATGTAATGAAGGACTACATGACAATGAGGAAAAAATACAAATAGCCACAAGGATAAAACTCACAAACACAGTACTGAGTGAAAATAAGAGATATAGATATAGATATAGATATAGATATATAGATATAGATAGATTAAAAGATCATGGTGCATATCAAATAAATAAGTACACAAATAAATGCCATTAGGAAAAATAAGAGGGCATACACAGACTCCAAATTTTGAGGTTTCACTTATATGAAGCTCATAACCTAGCAACTTTAATCTATGAGGTTAGGATAGAGAAAGTAGCTGGCCATGGCAAAGGAAGTGGATTGTAATTGAGAGGCAGCACAAGGTGGGAACGTGGGGTTCTGGTAATGTTCTTTTCCTTGACCTAGAAGTTTGACACATGAGTATTGTTCATTTGTAACAATTCTTTTCTGTACACTTAAAATGTATGCACTTTGTGAATGTATGCTTTATTTCAATAAAAGTGTATTTTAAGAAAGGAAAAGCTTAGATGTTTGGAAGGTAAATGATGGTCACACAAAAATATCTGTGCCCTAATGTTTGGAACATGTGAATACGTTAACTTTACATGATAAAAAAAGATACCGTACCATATGTGATTAAGCTTACAATATTAAAATTCCCAGAATCACCTGGGCAGGTTGAATGCAATCACACCTGTCTTTATAAGTTGAAAGCAGAGAGAGACTATTTACAGAGGAAAGGCCAAAGGTTTGTGGAATGAGGAAGCCTTGAACAATCGTAGTTAGCTTTGAAGATGGAAGATGGGACCATAAGCCAAAAAATAAAGAAAGCCTCTAGAAACTGTAAACAAGAAAATAGATTCTTTGCTGAAAATGAGTGAAAATGAATGCACCCTGCCAACACCTTGATTTTAGATTGCACAACTATAGAACAACTGTAAAAGAATACATTTTTGTGTTGTTTTAAAACATGTAAATTTGTGGCAATCTGTAGCTGCAGCAATACGAAACTAACATATGATAGCTTCAAATATTTAAATGTATAGAAGCAAAGGCTTCCAGAAAAGAATGAGACCCTTCTAAAAAAAAAGACACAGAAAAATACAAACAATTACTGAAGTCTGGAAATAGAAAAAGCTACTGTAGGTACTGATAGATTTTCTGTCTCTTCAAGCTGAGGCTACCTGTCAATTGTCAGTGAATTCACGGAGACACTTAAGTAGGCTGCACCACAGGACTGTTAAAGTTCATACCAGCTCAAAGATTTTATAAGCTATAAAGCCCTTAATTGTAAAAAGAAAATAATGAGCAATATTGATTTTAATATATCAGTGAAATTTAGTTCGTAGATAAAAATAATCTCAGTTACTGTAGTATACATTTTCATATATACTATCCCAAAAGGTTGTAGCTTTTCTCCCCTAAATTATAAATTTAAAAAAATCTAAAGGACAAAAAAGGGTAGAGTAAGATATTGGATCTAATATTTTAAGATGGCAGAACTAGGATCTGAACTGCAAAAATGAGATTGCTCTTTATATAGTAAAAAAGCAAAACCAAACAGGAAAGCTTTTCAGTTACAGAAATAAAATTTAACAGTACATTTGTAACACATTGCCTCTTCATTTTATATAATTAAAATCTTCTTACTTTGTTTCATGTAGTGTTCTTTTCCTAAATCGAAGAGGTGGTCTCTTTGAATCTGGAGGAATATGAGCATTTTCTTGTTTCTCAGTGTTTAAATTTTGTTCTGGATCGCTGATTACAGCCCTAAAAGAAAAAATACCAAGCGTGATAACTAATGAGAAAATGTATTGCTCTATTATTCACATACTTTAATCAAATTGAAAAGTTCATATACCAACTGAAAATTTATACCGTTGTCAGAATAACGCTTCTGTCAAATCTGAGTAAATTTAATTATTAAAATATTGGCCATAAAAAAGCGTATATTCCAGTGCTTCCATAAGTATTACCTAAAAATAAATTAAAATTTTTAAGGGAGTTAAGAACTTCGTGTCTTAACTATTCTTTAAACAAACAGACACTGCACTAGTTTCTGATAATGTAAGGGGAAACACAAATCAAGTACAATAAAAAAAATAAAGGGATAACTGTCATAATGGAAATTCAATGGGCAAACATAAAAGAGAATGACTTAAGCCTTGAAAGGAAAAAATGCACAGAAGTGTTCATCAAAGGCATCTAAGAAGAGAAGACATTTGCACTGATTCTTAAGAGTCAAGTAGAAGTTAACACTCAACAGACAAGGGCATCAAAAGCACAGGAACAGTATGCACAGGGCCACAGAAGCAGCCAGCGCTGCACACTCAAGGAGCCATACCGTGTGGTGAAGGAGAATACACATGGTAGAACTGCACTGCCTGGGTGTAACCTTCGTCTCTTCCAAAAAGAGTTTTGGGTTTCTCTAGTCATTCTACTCTAGGCTACAGTCTCCTCATTTATAAAGAGTAATATGACATGGTACCTCTCTCAAATAATTATTGTGATTAAATAAAGATTAAATAAATTAGCATATACACACATATGCTATTACACGCACATAAAATATGTATGTCTATACACACATACATATTGTTTATAAGAGTGTCTGTCATCTAATAAGTAAGAAAGTTAGATGACTGGAACAGAGCAGATGAGAAGGAGACACATAAGAGAGGGATCCAAGGTCTACTGGTGAGCAGATAACAGTGGATCTGAATAGTCTGTATTAGTGGGTCTGATTTTTCAGCACTCCTGTTACATCCTTGACATGTCTTCACTGTAGATGCAATGTACTTTCTTACTTCTTGACTTTGAGCTTAGCCATTTGATTTTCTTTGGCCAGTTGTATATAACTGGATGGCTCTGTTGATCTTACTCAAAATAACTCATGCAACTGTGGTTTGCTTGGAAATCTGCTGATCAAGGATGATGCCAGCCAAGTAGAGCAGTTGCATTTGCAGAAGCATTTCTTTCTTTAATCTATTGGCTAGACAAGCAGTGTTCTTCTCTCAGAGACAGCAGAAGCACAAAACAGCAAATGAAAATATTGGATCTAAACTCAGAGCTGAGATCACTGCTTTTCTCATGCGTAATTGATTTATGTAAGTAACAAGCAAGATCCATCAAACCAACTCTACCCTAGAGAGCTAACCTAAAGATTAAAGACATTTGAACACAAATTATTGTATTTTTTAGCTAAGTTTTGTGGTGACATATAATCATTATGTAAATATTACATATTTTACAAAAACTATGATGTAAACTACTGGATGGTTTGATTTGGCTTATCTTTTAGTAGATTGCCTCTAGCTTCTGGATTGAGAATCAACCAACAGGAGGCAAATGCAGACACAATGAGACAAATTAGGAAATACATGAGGTAATGCAGAAGATAGAAAGTAATGGTTAAAACAAGAATGGTGGTAGAAAAAGCAATAAATTCATTTTGATGATAGAATGGAGAGTGTCAGCCGACAGACTAGATAGATACAGGATTTGAAAGAAAGAAAGGAATCAATGGCATCACAATTTTAGGCCTAAATAATTTCAAGTACCCAGTTGCTATGAAGGGAAATTAAAAATCTGGTCATGCGATCAGATTGGAAGATGTACAAATGAAATCCTGGATAAGAGATGCATCACATAACATAGTGAGTTTTTAAAGATGTGATACTGGATGATGTTACTTAGGAAACAAATATAGAAGAGATCCAAGAATTGAGCCCTTGAGCACTTACACCTTGAAAGACTGGGAAAGTGCAGAACCAAAAAGATTTTGAAAATAAGCAGAAGGAAGAAAATTGTCACGTGTACAACAGGAAGCCAAGTAGAAAACTGAAAAATGTTTGAAAAAAAGCAGTTTTCAACTAAGACAGAAGTTTCTAAATGAGCCAATAAAAGAGAAGTGGGACATCATGATCTATCTAGTAACATAGATGCCACTACTTACCTTATGAAAAGAAATGGTGGTGCAGAGAAAACAAGAAAAGTGCGTAAGATAATAGGAGAAGATACATGGAAAACTATTAAAATAATTAATTGTTTCAAAGAATCAGCTGAAATATTATGCATGTGCAGAGGGGCAATCTTTCTCTTTGCTACTAGCTAAATAATTTTTTTTTCTCTGTACCGGGGATCAAACTTGCAACCTCGCACCTGCCAGGCAGGCGCTTAAGCCACTGAGTCAAACTCCTGGCCCTATTTTTTCTGAGGCAGGATCACCCTATGTAGTTCAGGCCAGCCTTGCTCATGTTGTAACCCAAGCCGGCCTCAAACTTAGAATGCTCCACCGACCTCAGCCTCCTGAGTGCTGGGATTAAAGGCATGCACCGCCACGCCCAGCTTAACTAAGCAATTTTTCCAAGATAAGCTTAAATCTTTCTTTTTTCCTTTAAGATTTCCTAGATTATCCCAGCCTCTTCTGAAATCTTACATTTACATGTTATAATATTTCAGTATTTTAATCATAAAATGTTAAACAGTTTTCTAAGGGGTTTTAACATTCTTGATAATTAACCTTACAGTTCTCAGATGATATCCAAGTCACCCCAGGGTACCATAGGGTGAACTCACAGGAGCACTGTGGAATGTTATTTTCTATGTAACACACAGAAATACCCACCATTCTTGGGACACCATAAAAACTACTAGTTCAAAGTAGTTCTCTGTTTCCCCTAGATACCATGCTACTCTCTTTCAGTGAATTAATGTCTTTGTGAAGCTGAGTTTTCTGTAGTTGCTGTGATAAAGAGCAAATATTATATGGAAATCAGTGTAGAACTGAAAGTGATCCTAAATGATTCTAATATTTCAGAGGTTCCCCAGTGCTCAAAAGATGCATGCATCCCATTAGCAAGCATTGCAGCAAAATTTAAGAAGGAAATAAAAATATCTTTCGACTGATGTGTGATATTTTTCAAACAGTCATTAAGTTACTAGGAACTAAACGCTTATTAAATTTATAGACATTAATAATAAATAAAATGAATAGAATTCTTAGGTATTTCTATTAGTCTAAGAGGGCTCTGAAAATACTAACTACTAAACCTTTAAGACTGCAGTGAACAGAGGAAGCTCAGCTCTGACTTAGTCATACATTAATTAACCAGATATGCAAGTGTTACACATGAAAAAGAAATACAAAGAAAATTTTTAGAATGGATTATTGCTACCAGATATGACCTCTGACCTAGATAAGTGATCTATCATCATTTGCTCTGCAACAGTCTGTTTCTTCTTCTCTGCAGCCACACTTTCCTGAGAAAATAAAAATAACACAACCTTATTGTCCAGAATGATACGATTAATACAGAATTCCTAAAACGTGAAAGAAACATTTCTAATTTCCTTCTTAAATACAGATTGCTATCCATAATTAATAAATTTCAATTCAAATTTAATCTAAACTTACTGTCTTCATGGGCTTAAATTTCAGTAGAAATCATCGGACATTTCCAACAAGCTGGTTCACATTGTGTGGAATCAGAATAAAGGAAGAGGACACATCATATCCTCAAGACATGCCATGCAAAATGCATCTTTACCTGCTGCAAGAATATCAACACTAACACAAAAAGAGTCTAGTCTGAAACTATTCACACTAGAAGAGGCTGAAACTCAATCGGAATAGCTTAACCTTATACCAAAAATCTGAAACAGCACTCCAATCAAAGAATGGTAAACTTGTCCGTTTATGTAATTCATTAATAATACTTGGTCAACTTTTCTCAATTACTGGTTTGATTGAAGTTTATGGTGTTTATACTTTGGAAGAAAAATTGGAATCCCCTCAGGCACAATGATGTAGAGATCAGTCTAAACATAAAGCAGATAATAAGCAGAAGTCACATTGATGCAAAGGACATGGCAACACTAAAAAACGCCTAAAGAACTAGAGAAGGACATGAAAACCATAGGCTCACTGCTTCTGGTGTCTAGCTGAGTAGTTCAAAATTAAAGACAATTTCTATCTACATTTTAAAAATAAATCAGTACTACTTTCTGTTGCCTTAAAAGCTAACTCACATAAATATTTCCATAGGGAAATAAAACAGATAAATGCACTGCTGCAGCAAAAAAGTAAAACTTAATTTGTGATAAATTTATATACATTGTTTCTGAACGTAGTTGTAAGGAAAAGAAAACCATTAATACCCACAAAGCTTTGGGTTATACTAAGAACGATACCCAGTGAACCTTAAGCATAGTGACATTCATTTCAAATAAAAATTCAGGAAATAAAATAACCTCACTCAGAATACTATTTTGCCTCCTAAAGTAGCTTTGCTAGTCTTATGATTACCCTGGTAACACTGCTTACTTACTGTTCTAAGCATAAAATGACAACCATAGAAAATTATATGTATGCTCTTTATGGCTATCCCAAGTAACAAATTTGCAACTTGGGATAGCCATAAAAAAATCTGTCAACCTGGCCCAGAGTTTAATTACACATTGCTCTCAATTCAGTATACACTGACTCTGTATGATTACGAGCAAGTGAAATATATACAAATTTTCTCTTCAGTGCTAATAACAATGTAACTTGGTAACTCTATAATGCTTTATTATCACTTAGGCCACCTAAATCAGAATTTTTGCAGCTTGTGAACCACCATCATAGCATTCATCCACTTTGCAGCATGTCTACAATATCAATCACCCAGGTTCCCAGGGGCCAGTGGACTCCACCTTCGAGCAGCTTGGCCTCCTTACTTCAGGAGAAATTTTACTAGAGAAATTTTATGATTATCTGTGTATTTTGGAATGGTGAAAGCGGTTCTCCTCAATCTCATTCATTTTGAAAAATACATAATTTAGAGCTAATATTGAAAGTCTAAAACTTTGCTTCATTAGTCCTAAAGAAAACTTATTTTATTGGTGATTTTGTTCTTAACTGGCCAGAACTTCTGTAGTATTAGTAGCTTATTTAAAAAAGCTAACCAGGCTTCTTTTTGAAGAAAGGGGTTGATGTCAAATAAACTCACCCATATAGTAGCAGCTAATTAGTCAGCTAATTCTTGAATATTATAAGCTAAATTTTTACAAATAGTCAAAGATTCAAGACAGTTTTTGCACAGAAAATGCAACAAATACAAGTCAACCGTTTTTAAATATACTTGATTTGCCCATTAATAATTACTCATCTAGGTCCAAATTCAGTTATTGTAATTATTTATGCAATTATAAGTCCATAAAAATCTTAAAAGGCAAATTATTTTAGTGGCTTATGAAATAAGTAAACTGACGACTTACTGCATCTGATTTCCTTGTACTGAGCTGCGCAGGATAAGGGCTGGCCGCATAACCGTGCTGTAAGAGGGCTTTCCTATCCAGAGTTGTAAGGCCATCCTCGCTGGCTTCTGCACTTTGTGTACTACACTACACATGAAAGCAACAAATAGGGCATCATACACATATTTACAATATTTGTTTTTAACAAAAGAAGAGAATAGATAACCACTGAATATCTCAGTGATTATTCGTGTGAGTTAAACAGTACGAGCTCTGATCCTTGGATTGCCTATCTTTGAATCCCTTCTTAGCTAGATGACCTCGCAGTGCCTCAGTTCGCTTACAGATAAAATGAGAATATCAGTAAGCATTTACAATTTGGAAATCAATTCATAAGAATAGGACTTTTTTTATTCATCCACGTGGCACTTACCGTGGGGTTTCCAATGGACTGGCTCTGAGATCCTCCCCAGGTATTGGTGGAACCCATCTCCAGAGGTATCTGCCTAGACATGGAGGCCCAGCCTTGGGGTCTACAGCTGATCCCTGGCCCCTTGCACTCTGACACTCTTCCCTTGCTCTGCTTCCTGGCCCACCATGAACTTAACAGTTTTTTTACACTACAGTCTTCTGCCATGAGGTTTCTGCCTTGAAGCCAGAGGATAAAGGACTGAAACCATGAACAAATTAAATCTTTCCTCCTTCAACTTGTGGCTATTGCATGTTGTGTATCAGAAATGAGAAAGCTGAATAATGCAATCCACTAATGCACTTTTCCTAAAAACTTATCTAAGCAAGCACCAAAATGATTCTCAGCATTATATAAATTAAGCAAATTAATATAATAGATACATTTTAGTAAAAGCATTATGTTAAGGCTAAAAAATCCCACAAAAGGATTTTTATTTCACTTTTTCTTTAACAGTTTATAAAAAAGAAAGCAGTTGCTTTCCACTGGGTATGAAATTTAACCTCCTGTAGCAGACTTCCATATATTCTTTCCCTAACTCTAGTTAGATAATGACAACTGCTCAAGTCAAAAGGCTTTTATTTTAAAATATTTAATTGATAAATATAAGTTGCATATACTCAAGGTGTATAATGTGATGATTTGCTAAATATATACATTGTGTAACAATTGCCAAATAACTCATCTATCATTACACACAGTAACCATGCATGGGGGTGGGGACACAGTTACTTAAAATCTCATCAAATTTTAAGTGAAAAATACAGTACTAGTAACTATAGGCACAATGTTTATATTAGTTTCCCAGAAATACATATTGTTTCATTTCATATAGATAGATAGATAGATAGATAGATAGATAGATATTTCATATCTATCTCTATAGATATAAAATGAGGAAGAGAAGAGAGTGTGTGTCTTTCTGTGCCTGGCTGATTTCAATCAGCATAATGTCTGCCGATTCAACTCTGTAGGATGACTCTTGATCTTCTCTGCCTCTCAAACCTACAGCCAATCCATTATCCAATCTTTTTAGCCCCACCTCCAGAGTTCAGTCAAAATCTGACTTCAAAGACTATTTCCAAACATTTTTTCCAAACATCAAGATTAGCTTGTCCTGTATGCTTATGAAATGCCATTAAATTTGTTTAATTTGCTTTTATACCCATAAATCTTGAAGTTTCACTTAATTAATGGTAAATGTAAGATTAATAATTTCAGCCATCTGTAAGGTTGAAATTCTTTCTGAAAATGGGACGCGATGACAGTTTTAGAATAAAGCAGGTCACTCTAAAGTCTGATACCTCTTTTTCAACCTTAGAATTTAGATTATAATCCAACAGAGTTCATGACAACTATGTCAGAAACATATACTGATGCTGTCTTATTTCTACTCTTTAAGCAAGTGAAAAGCTGCCAACAGAGAACTAATACATATGGTTGGAGTTTCCATATATGAAAACAATGATAATAATCTTTTAGGTTTTTTTGTAAACTGTCAACTAGTTCATATAAGTAAAATACTTAAAACAGTCCCTTGTCTATAGCAATAAATGTTATAACACATAAATTGTTTGTTTTAAATTTCATTAAAATTTTGCAAACCCTCATACATTACCTGTTTGTCTATCCTGTTTCTTGGAGATTGTTGATGTGTGATAATTGATTTTATCTTTTCTGCATTTCTCTGATTATGCTGTTTATATCCCTCTTTCATTTCAGTTTTATATTGTTCATAATCTAGCTTATGTTTGCCAGTTGCTGGCAAATTTTCAGGTACTATGTTCTGTTCCTACAATAAAAAAGAAGAAATAGGCTGTCCACTAGAAAAAAATAGAAATGATTATGAATTTTTCTTATTGACATTAACAAGTTTACCATTTACCTTAGTATTTATGTCTAAGAAACAGAACATTATAATCTATGTTCAAACAGACATGATATTCACAACCATTAACTGGTACAGCATGACAGATCAATCAGAAGAGACAGAACTACTCAGAATGGGCTTGGCCCTCAATAGCAAGAATCCTATGTTTTGTTTTGCATTTGTTTTGCATTTGAAGATCAGACCTGGTTCCAAAAGAAATTGAGAAAAGAAAAATAAACTTTATATTCTTCTTAAATGATTTAGGTAGATAAGTTTTTTTCTTTTCCTGTCCCAGAAGAACTCCACTGTCAAAAATTTCTTCCAAAAACAATCATAGGAATTGGAGATCACCAATGTTGAGAAATACATCTTGCCATTTCTGAAACACTACAATATTCTACTTTCCAGTATTATTCAGTTCTCTGACACATTTTCATGGGAATGAGATATGCTAGAGCCAGTGGATAGAAGAAATTTAAAATAAGTATTAAATAAATACAAAATACACACTTATTAACCAAAAGAGAGACACTCCAAAAGGAGGATAGGTTGCCAGTAAAACTACTGAAAAACATTGATGATATTCCAGTCTAACCAAGAGAAGAAGGATGAAGCAAAGCCTCAGAGAGGAAAATGTAGCAATATGGAGTTTAGGGTATTATTTATAAAATTTTCCAAATGAAGCTGAGGAGAACATGAGTACAATCAGATATATGACAAAGACTTACAAAGATAGAAAGTCAAGCTCTACTCAGCATAATACTAGTGAAAGCCTGTACTTGAGTACACATCTCCCAAGGAAATATGTTGAATTAAATGCAGTTATTTATCTACTCCATACCATTCTGTCTAGTAGCTTGAAGTCTGAATCCATTTCCAAGAAATAAAGCTTATAAATAAAACTAATAAAATCTGATCTAAAGTTTTGCCATACTTTTAAAATTCCTAGATTTCATATTATAATACATGTATTTTACCAATTTATAAGAAATTTTTAGTCTGCCTGGCAAGTACAAGGTCCTGAGTTCAATTCCCAGTACCAAAAAAAATTTTTTTAAATTTCCATTTCTATGTCTGAAAAAATGTAAAACAAAGTGAAATTATTTTACCACCATTGTCATTTGAAATTTTCATATGTAAAATTTTTAAATTGGACAAAGCATAGACTAAATGCAGTGAAATCCTGGATTAAATGTAGTACTAATAATGCATACTATAATCTCAAAAGTTAGTAATAAGCCAATATATACTAACCAGTTCATTTAGATGATGTTGAGTATATGGTATTTGACATGGTGCAACCCAACCAAGATCAGATGACTTCGGTGAGTTAAAATGACTATGCACTGCACTAGGAGACCCATATGAAAAATCCCTCTAAAAAATAAAACTAATGATACTTAGTACATATACATGTAATAGTGAAGTGCAAAGTTTATTATGTTAAACATTAAGCAAAAATTACCTCATCATCAGAGCCAACAAGGCTTCTCAAATCAAGTGGCGGGACCCTGAAATAAATAATATATGTATCTCATGACTTTTTTACAGTAAGACTTTAGCAATTGTAAATCATATACAAAAAGCCAGAAGCTAATGGTTTGTTGGATCCTACTGGCCTATCATAAGCTTTTATTAAATATTCAGTAATTTTTCAAGCTGGTTGTTAAATAAATCTATTATTAAAGATAAAATCATACAAATTTACAATTAAATTATGCTAAGGACAAAGGTAATAAATCCCCCAAATTCATCCTTTCTTAGTGATTGTACTGTACTTTGCTACTTGAATGTGTTTTAGAGAGTATCTGTATCGTATCTATACTGTTTCCAACTGCTTACCAGTTTTACATAGATAATATGAAATTAGCCATAGTAGGATTACTTACACTGAAATTGTCAAATGTTTTATTATTTCACTGATTTCTGAGAGTTAAAAACAAGTGAAGAAAATGTTGATAATGCAGATTAAATTTTAAAATGCAGCAAGTCTGTAAGTGTCAAGTATTGGA
The DNA here is from genome assembly GCA_004363535.1 of Dasyprocta punctata. NCBI lineage: Eukaryota > Metazoa > Chordata > Mammalia > Rodentia > Dasyproctidae > Dasyprocta > Dasyprocta punctata. The sequence continues at coordinate 4,774 of RJWM01032789.1, read as the reverse complement.
AAGTGCCACTAAATACTGAGGAATATTGTTTTAGTATTCAAAACTATTGATTTCGGAGAGAAATCATTTATGTATTTCACATTCAATAACAGTATCAACAAATATTCCTATCAGAACTACATTGTCATTACTACAGCCATAATTCAACTAAAAACAAAGTTCAAAATAAAGCCAGCATTCTGTGAGTGCCAATTGTCTAATGGACTTTAAAAAAGGACTATATATTTTACTATCACTTGTAAATTTCTAAATGAAAATTTTTATTATAAAGTACGTGTAGTACTTTATAATAAAAATTTTCATCACCTTAAAAAACACTTAAATTTATTAATAATTAATGAACAAAATTATGTAGTAAATTTACACACTTTCAGAACACTGATTATTAAACATTTACCAAAACACAATTGACACAGTCCTTGTTACATACTCAAAACCTTACATTTAGTAATCAAGCTTATCACTATTTTTTAGGCCTATAGGCATACATAAAATTATTTATATTTGCTAATTTTTAATCTACAAAAATGGCATTGCCTATGGTTTTGTTTAGCAAATTACTATTTTTAATTTCTAATTTCCAAGAAGTCTTGTAGCCTAAAATACTTGAAGTATATTACACTTTTCAAGTCCTCACAAGTGTAAAATATAAAGCATAAATTAATGCATTCTAAATAAAAAATAAAATTTAATAAGATTCATTAAATTATAATCTAATCTCAAGATAAGAATAAAACACATGCATATATACTATTAAATTAATTTTTACTATACCAATTATAAAAAGGAAAATCTTATAGAATTCTTTCATAAATGCATTTAGTAAGGAGATAGATATATCTACCCAGATTTACATATTACACAAGGTACACATGTATCAAAACGTCACATAGTATTCCATAAATATATACATTTATATCTTTATGAATCATCCAAAAAGGAAATTTGAATTTTTTAAAATGCATAACAAAAATAAATTTTCTAATTAAAAATATTTTAGATAGCTCTTGAGACCATACGGAAATTAATCAGGCACAGAAAGTTAAGTATCACATGGTTTCTCTAATATGAGAAACACACAATGGAAATAATTTAAAGGAAAAAAATAAAAGAGAGATGATAGAAACCAGGGAGGTAAACTTTATGGAGATGGGAAGGGGAGCTGGGGAAAGAGGGAGAGGAAAAAGTGAAAATAATCAAGATATATATCAGTTCTAGTTCCTCAAGATGAACATAATTACCATGTATCACAAATATACACTAATAAAAACACAAAAATATTTTAACTTTTTCATTGAACTGTGAGATTGATATTAAAGAAAGTAAAACCAAAAAATTATTACTCATAATCTTACCATGCTATGACAAGAACTATCTTAATTTTCGCATAGTAATATTCAAATTTTCTGTATGCATATTGTTTCCACTGCAGTTCAAAATTCTAGCTGCTTGTACTGTATAGCTTTGCTTTATTTTTTAACTTACGAAGTATGGTAAACATTTGTCCACTGTACAATTCAAATGGAAAGAAATACGACTTACACAGGTGGACAGGGATTCTGAACTGCCCACGATTCAGAAGTCCAATCTTGCTTTAATTTAAAAATAAAATAATTAGAATTATTATCTTTCATACTTCACAAGACAAGCAGTGAATTGACGCAATAGAGTTAATTATAACTTTTCCCTGTATAAAAATACCGAGTCCCTCCCTGTGTTCATGAGACAGATAAAATGATGGCATGACATATAATCACCATCTGCATAGCACTCACAAGGAAAATAAGTCTATGGCAGAGCGTTTATGTAGCAGGAATAGTCATATTACTCTAAGGAAAAAGGATTTCTCAAACAAAGGACAATCTTTAATGAGTGAAGGATGAAGAGTCACCCCGATGAAAAGAGATGGGAGAAAATTGTGTCATCCAGAAAACAAGCTTACTGCTGAAATATTATCTAAGTTGTAATTTACCATACTGATACCAAGTATAGACACTACATTCAAAATTGAGCTTTATCATTATAATTGACCATAAGAATAAGAGAAAACAAATTCATCTCAGTATCAATTCATCATTTTAAATACAATTCTAATACATAGTTAAAACATGACAATGATAAATTTAAAAATTATCAAGTGGCACAGGTATGCCTAAAACAGCAGAAAACTTTTGTCACACATTAAAGATTATACTTATTGTATCTGTGAAACATCATGACATCATCTAACTTTAGAAAGAAAAGAGAACAAACTTCAGGAAGCTGAGTATAGCTACTGCATGTTTCCATAACCATCAACATTATTATTATTGCTATTCCCCAGAGTGTTGCCCTCTTCTAAAGTCACAGGCATAACTGTTTTAGAATGGCAATTACTTTTCTTGCCTATTTCCAACAGATTCTGCTAGGCAGTTCAAAACAGAGATCATAGAAAGCACTTCAAAAAATGACTTTTTACATGTGACTTTCTCTATTTTTGAAATTATTTTCTTAGATCAGGTAACTAGAAATGATTATCAGATTATACAGACTACCAGTCACGTCTCCTAAAGTGTTGTACCAAGTAACGACGCACTATCTCTACTTCTAAGTATTGTTAATGTTACCTTTTCCGTTTAATTTAATAGAGGCCTAAGGATGTCATGGTGTTAATCTACCTTGCTTTGACCATCTGGAGATCTGAAAAAATGTTTATGCTCTTACCATATCTATTTATTCATTGTTGTAATGATGTAATAATATGTAGCAGCAATTACCATGTTTTTTTAAAAACAATTTATTACTTTCAATTTCAGCGTTTAGAACACTTGTAAAATAGCATCTAGTAATTTGATATTAACTATGATGACACTTGGTTAATAATCTTTAAAGGGAACTAACATAAACACTTGGAATTATTTTTTCCTTAGAGAACAATGGTTCTAAGACAAGTATAAACGTGTCCCCTAACTCCACCATTTTCTGCAGGTTTCTAAAAGAGATATAAAGGCAGTAAGACCTAAAGCAATTATTTCAGTAGAAAAAGGTAATTATAGAAGCCATATTTCAAAGAATTTAAACCTTGATGTTTTTCTAACAATTAAACAGGAAAAAAAAACCAGACGTTTCTATAATATAACCACGCAATTAATGAAAAAGGCTGCAATACTGTACTTGATATTTTAACCAACAAGGGATTTGACCAAAATTATCAAAGAATTCAGAATTAGCCCATTAATGCAACGGACTATAAGAACCCCAAAACATAATTCATTCATATAGTAGAGGCAGTTTAACCCAGATGAAAGAGCATAGTTCTTAAATTCAGAACATGAACTGATATATCTTGAGATCATAAAGCCGTGGAATCAGACACACAAAATGTCAAACAGAAAATGTAAATAATTTAATAAAATAAAAGAAAGATAATAGGAAGCAGTAAGGTAGACTTCATGGAGATGGGAAAGGGAGCTGGGAACAAAGGCAGCAGGAAGAGAGGGGAGGAAAGCGTGGTAAAACCAATTAAAATGCGATTTGTATATGTACCTATCCCCCAAGATGGAAGTAATTATCATGCGCCATAAAAACAGACTAATAAAAACCAATCCTAGCAAGTCACTTAATCTCTAGAAGCCTCAGTTCTTGCATTTACAAAAGCTGGCCAATAATAGTACATATTATATCAAAGGTTCAGTGTGATTTAAGTGATACAAGTTATTTGAACATTCGGAATGGTCACTGATAATTAGTAGGTATTCGAGTATTTGAAATAATAAGAATAGAAAGGAGACATATATCCTATTTATATACATTTACATATTTATTTTTCTTTTTTGTGTTTTGTTTTGTTTTGTTTCAGTATGGATCATTGAACTCATAGTCTCACACATGCTATGCAAGCACTTTACCACTGAGCCGCATCCCCAGACCCACATTTATATGTTTCTAAAAGGAATTTTATATTTATACAATTCTGTAATGGATACAGGGAGAAATTAACTCTAAGACAGCATTGAGTCGATGAAATATACGATAGTCATATCATGTAGGTTGTGAAAAAATAAAAGTCTTACTAAATAGAAGCCCAGAATTTCTTCCTGCATAGATAATACCAAATGTTATGTTAGTCTCGAATATTTTAATTTTGACTTAAAAATTAAAAAATAACAAGCTGGATAATCTATGTTTCATACTTTGATATTTTAAATTATTGCCCTGGTTATCTTCCCCCCCATTTTTGGCTACTAAAAGTCTGTACGTGCTTTCAATGAATAGAGACGTCGCTCCTCATTGAAAATTTCTCTTACTACTACATTAAACCATTCATTCTTCTTTGAACCTCTGTATTTTGTATCTGTTTCTTTAGGTGAAGTGAACACTATTAGAATGATATATCCTGCCTGCAACACTAGAGGCTCCTTAAGACAAGTTACTGCCGGGTGCCTGTTGTCTAGCATTGTACCAAGTATTGTGTACAGTACAAACGCAAAACAAATCCAAAAGAATCCAGGACTGAGTTCCACTTTAAGTAAACATAATGAACCTTTTAAAATGTTTGGTTTATGATCTTTTCAGTCTTCTCTAAATTTAAACTACACTATATGTTATAAAATTATTAAAATCATTTTCAGAGTTTTAATTATATAGAAAGTGGATATGGTCTGAATTAAATTAAAAAGTAGGGTACAAAATTATATATGTCATTTACAGTGGGGACCATTATGCGTAAATCCACCAAAATGTAAAAGACTACATTCTAGTATAGCAAATATCATTTTTTTTATTTCAGCTGTTT
>RJWM01032788.1:0-21082 GCA_004363535.1 Dasyprocta punctata | reverse complement strand
TGCGGTCCGGTTGGACCGGTTCTGGTTCTCCTCCGGGGCGGCAGAGCCCCCATCCCCGGAAGGCGGATCAGATCTCCCTTGATGCAAGCTGGCGCCGCGTGGCGCCGGCGAGTTGCGGTCCGGTTGGACCGGTTCTGGTTCTCCTCCGGGGCGGCGGAGCCCCCATCCCCGGAAGGCGGATCAGATCTCCCTTGATGCAAGCCGGCGCCGCGTGGCGCCGGCGCGCTGCGGTCCGGTTGGACCGGCTCTGGCTCCCCCCCGGGGCGGCAGAGCCCCCATCCCCGGAAGGCGGATCAGATCTCCCCTGATGCAAGCCGGCGCCGCGTGGCGCCGGCGAGTTGCGGTCCGGTTGGACCGGTTCTGGTTCTCCTCCGGGGCGGCGGAGCCCCCATCCCCGGAAGGCGGATCAGATCTCTCACCCTTTTTGTCACATAGGAGTATGGTTGCTTTTTTTGAGTGTACATCTGCTGTTTAGAGTTCACAGTTGACTATTTTATAAGCCACGCATAAAAATACTGTCTATGTTTCTGCTTTTAATTTCTTTTGAAGCACATTGGATCTTAGGCATTTGTGAAGCGATCCAAGAGTAGAATTTTATTAATTAATTAATTAATTTTTTTGGTACAGGGGATCGAACTCACAACCTTGTGCTTACCAGGCAGGCAGGCGCTTATACCACTGAGCTAAATCCCCAGCCCCCAAGAGTAGAATTTTAGATAGATATGATTCTTCACAGTGTTTCCAGATATCTCACCTGTACCTAGTTTACCACTAGTGTTTTTTTTTTTTTTTTTTTTTTGAGACAGGGTCTCCCTATGTACTTCAGGCAGACCTTCAACTCAGAGTGAGCCTCCTGTTTCAGCCTCCCAAGTGCTGGTATTACTAAAGGCATGCACCATCATGGCCAGTACCAAAGACTCATTTATTGAGTCTTTAAAAGAAACTAACATTTATTTTTATAAGCACATTTATCAATTTCTGTGGCATTTAAATCATGAAACTGCAGTAGTAATTACAAATAGTGTAGACAGCTTTGGGACGAACACAGCCAACTCTTAGTTGTCTGCTGGTCCTGATACTCATGGCTCATGGCTCTCTAGGCGATGCCTTACCGAGGAAACAGAGAGCATTGGCTAATTGGATGGCTTCTTTCGTGGACATGGGCTCATTTGTATTTGATTGTCTCACAAACCTGAAAAATTTATAGTCATCTTCAATCTTACCACCCATGTGTTGTTTTTTTGTTTTTTTGTGTTTTTTTGCGGTACCAGGGATCAAACAACCTCGTGCCTGCCAGGCAGACACTTAAGCCACTGAGCCAAGCTCCCGCCCCTATTTTTTTTTGAGGCAGGGTTGCACTATGTAACTCAGGCTGGCCTTGCTCACGTTATAGCCCAAGCCAGTCTCAAACTCACAAGGCTCCACCAACCTCAGCCTCCTGAGTGCTGGGATTAAAGGTGTGCGCCACCATGACCGACATTTTTTTTTTTTTTTAATAAGATTTATAGTGGAAGAGCTGTTTTGCTGCTTCCTTGCAGCTTCTTCACTGCTTTTGCTAACAGCAGATAGTCCCATCTGTGTGGCAGCACTGCCCGAGACCCGTCAGGTTGTGTTTTCTGCCAGTCACCTGCTGTGAGTTTACTGTTGCAGTGTTTTACGGTTTTGTCCTCAGTCCTGTTTTTCCTTCCCTTTAATTGTCCCCTTGAGTCCTTTTTGAACTTAGAAAGCTGCATTTTCCTTTAAGTTGCTAGGAGCCCACCTTTTTTCCCTTGAGATGCATCTTGCTCTGTTTCCCAGGCTGGCCCTAACTCTGGGCTCAGCTGAAGCTCCTCCCCAACCTCCCAAAGAGCTGAGATTACAGGCAGGCAAAATGTTCCTAACTTTTTTTAGTTGTCTTTTCCTGATTATGAAGGAGAACATGGTGATGATAGAAAATCTGAAAGTAGTGGAAAGATGCCAAAAAATGCAAACCACTAGTATCTGTATATCCAATAGAGTTTGTAGTGTTTAAAGATACGAAATATTCATTACAGAGTCCTTCACTCATTTGATGATGTCCTCATTAAGGACGAATTAGTACTGTGCTGAGCAGTTCCTGGAAGGTGACGGTATTAAAAAGAAGTGGCAAAAAATTGGGGACTCCTTTATTTCCCTTTTTCTGTATACATCTGTCTTTGTTCTGTGTGTCTAATTTTAAGATGTAGGCCATATTAAATCTGTGTGTTGGATTATTTTCTGTACTTTCGTTTGGTCCTGGGAGTTGAACTCAGGACATTTAGTTTGCCAGGCAGGCGCTGTGCCACTGAGCTATATCCCCAGCCCAGTACTTTCATATATATTTAAAATACATCATAGACCAGGTGTGGTGGTGAATGCCTGTAATCCCAGCACTTGGGAGGCTGAGGCAGGAGAACTGCTGTGAGTTCAAGGTCAGTCTGGGCTACAAAATGAGTTCAAGGCCAGCCTGAACTGCATAGTGAAACCTCATCTCAAAAAACAAAACAAACAAAAAAACAAAACAAAAAAAACCCACCCAAATGAAAAGATACGTTATATTGGGCAGAACAAGTTGTAAAGATAGAACATGAACATAATCTTGGGTTTGCTTTTCCTTTTTTTTGTTTTTTTGAGCTTGGGTCACCTGTGTAGCTCAGGGTGACCTCAAACTCCTGATTCTCCTGCCTCAGCTTCTCAAGTGCTAGACTTAAGAACTCTTAAAGCTGGGAGTTGTGGTGCATGCCTGTAATCCCAGCACACTTGGAAGATGGCAGGAAGATCACAAATTTGCATACTGCCTGGGCAACGTGGCAATTTAGGAAAGACCTGTCTCAAAATGAAAAATACCAAAAAAAAAAAAAAAAAAAAACCCACACAAAAAAACAATAAGGGTAGGAAATATTGCTCAGTGTTAAGGTCCTGGGTTTGATTTCCCAGGACTCCCCCCCCCCCCATAAAAAAGAAAAACAGAAGGAAGTAGTGTCTGGGTTATTTATCTCCCAAGAGAAGTAATGTCCTTAACTGGTTCTCTCTGAAGAATCTTTTTTTCTTTTTGAACTTCTTATCTGCTTTTGTCTTGATCTTCAAATACAAAAATTTGAATTTCTGGTGAAATATTTACTTCTATTTTCTTTTGTCCTTAATTTTCTTACAGTTCAAACAAGCAGTATATAAGCAGACCATGAAACTGTTTGCTGAGCTGGAAATTAAAAGGAAAGAGAGAGAAGCCAAAGAGATGCATGAAAGGTACACATGTGTATATTCACTTAAAGCATATCTAAATGCCTAAATTAGCTACATGAGAATTTTTCCTGGTGATTGAATTAGGTAATACTCTTTTTTTTGAGACAGGATCTTGCTATGTAGTTCAGGCTGGCCTTGAACTCACAGTGATCCTCCTGCTTCAGCTCTATGAGTGCTGAGATTACAGGCTAGACAATACATACTTTTAAGAGACTGTCTGAAGTAGTTACCCGAAATAGCCAAGGTTTTGAATCCCTAGGGTAAAAAGTTTTCTATTTGATTTTTGGGAAATACTATGTAGACCTTGCCCTTAGGGCATTTATTTACTCAAGAATGCTATGTGTTTTCTTCCTGACTTTCTGGAATGAAATAGACAATTAGTGAGGCTATTGTTACTGAGGCCAGAACTTTTGCGGGACTTGTGGCTTCAGCTCTGGTGAGTATAGTATTGTATAATGTATCTGTTTACAAAATGTTACTGTTCTAAAGTATGATTTTTTTTTTTGTGGTAATAAAGCTGGGTCTGGTGGTACGTGTCTGTAATTCCAGCACTCCAGACTGAAGCAGGAGGATTGTTGTGAGTTCAAGGCCGGCCTGAACTGCATAGTGAAACCCTGTCTCAAAAAAAAAAAGAAAAAAGAAAAAAATGTATATATGTAAATTGAAGTTGGCTTGGTTTATATATTTGTATTGTTTTGTTTGTTTTTGTTTTTGTTTTTTTGGTACTGGGGATCGAACTCACAACCTCACGCCTGCCAGGCAGGCGCTTACGCCACTGAGCTAAATGCTCAGCCCAACTTTTTGAGACAGGGTCTCACTATGCAGTTGAGGGTGGCCTTGAACTCACTTTGTAGCCCAGGCTGGTTTCGAACTCACAACAATCCTCTTGCCTCAGCCTCCTGAGTGCTGGAATTAAAGTTGTACGCCACCACGCCCGGCTCATGTATTTGTATTGTTGATTGATCTTTAACAATAACTAGATTTTTATGCTAGTTGTGTGAAAGGTCCTTATTGTGTGATTGAGTTTTTTGTTCAGAAATCTTTTTTTCTTTTTTTTTGGTGCAGGAGATCTAACTTACAACCTTGCACTTGCTAGGTAGGCTCTTTGCCTGCTGAGCTGTATCCCCAGCCCCTTGTTCAAAACCCTTTTTTCCTTTTTTATTTTTTTTTGGTGGCACCAGGGATTGAACTCACAGCCTTGCGCCTCCCAGATAGGCGCTTAAGCCACTAAGCCAAAATCCTGGCCCTAGTGTTTTGAGGCAGGGTCACACTATGTAGCTCAGGCTGGCCTTGCACTTGCATTGTGGCCCAAGCCAGCCGTAAGCTCACAAAGCTCCTCCTACCTCAGCCTCCCGAGTGCTGGGATTAAAGGCGTGTGCCACCATGCCTGGCTCTTGTTCAGAAATCAAGAACTTCCACTATCATGTTCATTCCACTGAAATGAGGTGGTCTGTGTTGTTGACAAAGCTTTGTCATTAACTGAGCCTAAAACCTCAGATTGCTGTTGGCTGGCTGATTACCTTAAATGTCTATCTGGTTAATGGGCATATTTATATCTTTCTTAACCCCTGCCCACACTCTGATCTGCATGTTTTTTTTTTTTTTTTTAAATTTTTTAATTTTTTGTCGGCACCAGGGATCAAATTCATAACCTTGTGCCTCCCTGGCAGGCGCTTAGGCCACTGAGTCAAACTTGTGGCTCTATTTTTTTCGAGGCAGGATCGCACTGTGTAGTTCAGTCTGGTCTTGCTCATGTTGTAGCCCAAGCAGGCCTCAAACTCACAATGCTGCACCTACCTCAGCCTTCCGAGCGCTAGGATTAAAGGCGTGCGCCACTACCCCTGGCTTCTGATCTGCATGTTTTAGAATGAGACCTTCATGCGGATAGATTGAGCTCTTTCCAGACAGCCATCTGTGTAGACCTGTAGTTGACAGGGGACACAGCTTAACTTAGGTGGTTAACACAATCTGTCAGCATCACATAAATATACTGTGGTGATCCTTTTTTCCTAGGAAACGACAAAGGGAAGAAGAGATTGAAGCTCAAGAAAAAGCCAAACGAGAAAGAGAGTGGCAGAAAAACTTCGAGGTAAATTGTCATGGTGGTCGGGATTCTTATTCTGGTATAAGGAGACTTGGTTCCAGGGGCATTCCCAGGACTGAGCGGGGCAGGTTGAGGAAAGTGGGATTTGTGGGAAGGAGTGGGAGCTGGGGCAGATGGGCCCAGTGCTGGCTCAGCCTCCTGTAAGCCCTGTGACCTTGCCAAGGACTAGGAGGATCCCCAAGTGGGTTGAGTGTGTGGTAGGTATAGCTGCCAAGAAAGCCTGAGAAAAATGGATTGCACACTTAATTTAGGGAATAAACAGTGAGTAACCCCCTACTGAAAAGACTGTTAATAGAGACTGAGGTTCTTATGACCTCACTGTCCTTCCTGTAGAAGGAGCTGTGGCTTTTGAACTTGACTCTTTTTAGATACCTTCAGGTGTTTAGCCAGTTTCTGGATCTTAGCAATGTTTGGTCTTTTTTTTTTTTTTTTTTAATAGGATTTAGGACTTAAGGTAGGGGTGGCTAACCAGAGTTAATGACTTTATTTCTGTCCTGCTTCACATATGAAAAGAAAGAAAATGAGTAGACCCCTTCATAATGAGGTGGAGGTCAATGTGTCTCAGCAAACTGTATTTGGGGCATCCATCCAAGTTTAGGGGGGCAGTAAGAAGGTATAGTAGAAAGAGTGGCTGTACTGTTGGCTAGCTGTTTTTTTTTTTTTTTTGGTACTGGGAATTGAATTTAGGACCTTGTGCTTGCCAGGCAGGTGCTGTGCCACTGAGCTATATAGCTGTATGTTTTTTTTTTTTTTTTTTTTTTGCAGCACCGGGGTTTGAACTCACAAGCTTGCGCCTGCCAGACAGGTGCTTAAGCCACTGAGCCAAACTCCCGATCTTAGCTTTTTGAGGCGGGGTTGCACTATGTAGCTCAGGTCGGCCTTGTGCTCGCCTTGTAGCCCAAGCTGGCCTTGAACTCACAATGCTCCACCTACCTCAGCCTCCCGAGTGCTGGGATTAAAGGCGTGTGCCACCACGCCCGGCAGCTGTATGGTTTTGAAGAAATAATTTAACCCCGGTGTTACCATTTGAGAAATGCTGGTGGTAATCCATACAGTGCTTTGCTTTTGTGATGGATATATATGTATATACATGTATATGTTTTGGTTTGATTATTTGGGTCTCATTATGTTGTTGAGGCTGGCCTTGAACTCACTATTTAGTCCGGGCTGGCCTCAAACTTACGGTGATCCTCCTGCTTCAGCCTCTCAATTGCTGGGACTCTAGGTGTGTGCCACCGTGCTGGGCTAGTATTTAGGTTTTGTGAGGGTTAGAAATAATGTATGCCCTGAGTTCTACTTCCAGCACTGTAAAGGTAAAATAGAAACAAAATCCAGAAGCTCAGAGGGCACCAACAAATGGGGGCTGTGCTGTTGATAGTTACTATGTCTTGCTCTTCCAACCTGGAGCTCATCCTGCCTTCTAGAGACAGCATCCTACTTTCCCTGGGCTCCTGGAAATGAAAGCAAAACTCTGTGGGATGTTTTGTTTTGTTTTGTTTTGAGATAGGGTCTTGCTGTATAGTTTAGACTGGCCTTGAACTCACTAGGGAACCCAGACTGGGTTCACAGCTGTCCTCCTGTCTCAACCTCGCAAGTGCTGGGATTGCAGGTATGCACCACACCTGGCGAGAGCAATACTTTGCTGTGCTCGGTTCTTGAATTACTCTAGAGGGCTGACCTAGGCTGGGGTACAGGAGCATGGGAAGATGACAGGGTATATTCTCGTTTCCTCACCTCAAACTTTTAGTTCTTTCTCCTTAGGAAAGTCGAGATGGTCGGGTGGACAGCTGGCGAAACTTCCAAGCAAATACAAAGGGGAAGAAAGAAAAGAAAAATCGGACCTTCCTGAGACCACCAAAAGTGAAAATGGAGCAACGCGAGTGACCACCCTGGGTCACAGCCACAGAACCCTTCCCCAGCTCTCTCCTTTCTGCTTCGAAGGACTCATTCTTTCCTCCCACCTCCACCCAAACATAGAGTAGTATTTGCTTTTTAGTCCATTTTGTTTTCAATACAATTTAATATCGATCAGAGTAATTCTTTTGTACATTGAAATGAGGGGCTTGGTTTAAAAAAGACCTTCCCCCACCCTTACCCTCACAACAACCAGGATTGGAAGGTGCCACCATTGATGTTGCCTTCTCTTCCCACAGCCTGTAACTTAATGTTTTGTACTTCACTCAATTGCGATGTTTAGAAACTTCATGTATAGTTCGTGGAAATCATCCAATTAAACATATTGCTTACAGTGGTGTTGCTGTGACTTCAGAGACAAGCCAGGGCCACCTTAGGAAGCCCATCTGCAGCACTTGCTAGCTTTTGTCTGTGCCATTTTTTGATGTTCCACGTCAGACAGGGATGGCACCGTGGGCACGGAGGACACAGAACAGTCACTCAGTGCCCTGAAGCTTCGCTGTCCTGCTGTTTGTGTGCCCTTGTAACTGACCAGTCAGCGTGGCATGAGGCTCCAGGCCACCTAAACCTGTCCACTCCAGAGAGCTAGCCATCCTCCATCCAGCACCTGGTGCCGTTGTGTCCTAGCTGGTCTACATTCATTAGTGGGCATATTCTTTATGTATAATAAATTTTTGTACCCAAACAATTCTCTCCTTCAGGTATTGTTCCAAGGCTGGGTTTCTTTCTTTTTTTTTTTTTTTTTTTGAGGCACTGGGGATTGAACTCACAACCTTGTGCCTGCCAGGGCAGGCGCTTAAGCCGCTGAGCCAAACTCCCCAGCCCTGGTTTTTTGAGGCAGGGTCGCACTATGTAGCTCAGGCCGGCCTCGAACTCACAACGCTCCACGTACCTCAGCCTCCCGAGTGCTCAAGGCTGGGTTTCTTGACTGGCTTGACTTAACCCTGACATGCTTTGGGGTGGAGACACACAGCCCCCTAAGGCTTATTTGCTGGACCTCGTTTTTTCATTGACAAAACGGGAATAGAAATTACTATGGCAGGGGCTGGAGATGTAGCTCAGTGGTAGAGGGCTTGCCTAGCCTGTGCAAGGGCCTGGTTTTGGTCCCTAGCACCACTAAACAAAACATCAAACAAAAGAGAAAATAGAATTGCTATGGCAGTTTTTAGGGAGCATTCCTTGTGGCATGTCTAAGATAGCTACCTTATACTTGTTGGGTGTTGTCAGTATTGTTATCCTGTGTAAAATGATGCATCATTTTGAAGATTAAATGAAGTAATGCATGAAAGTGTCCAGCTTAGGGTGTGTGCTCAGATGTCTGCTTGTTGTGGGAGACAGGATCAGACTTTGGGAGGGGTGTAAAGGAAGTAGAAAGGTGACACATAAAATGCAAAAATAGGAGAAACTGGGTGACTCATAATGAGACTTCGCAGGGTCTTGTAGATGAGTAAACAGGTACACAGACTGAAAGGGATAGTGTGATAGTACCGAGATTCTGCAACTTTGATTTGTTGCTTTGTGGAAGTGGGTAGAACTTGGGTATCCTACTGTCCTTTCAAGTTCAGCTGAGCACATTGAAACCACACACGAATGGACTTGCAGGGGTGAGTGGCTCTGACTAATAACAGACCAAAGAGATGGAGGGCAGGGGTCACCTTACAGAGCCGAAGCTGGTCATGAGGGAGTGCTGCCTGCCTGTGTAGGGAGTAGCCTCTGGCTTTCTAGGCAAGCAATGTGACACTGTCTCTATGCAGTTCCTCACATCTGCTCCTCCCTTAAAAGTTAAGGGGTCATCATTCAGTTAAACCATCTGCAAGCCCATCTTTGCCCTCAGAAGCTTGTGCCAGGGTGCAAGGTGTGGTGCGCACCTGTAATCGCAGCTACTTTGGAGACAAGTAGGATTGCAAGTCAAATCTAGTTTGGGCAGCATAAGAGTTGTCTCAAAAATAAAACAAAAACAACCACTATTAATCTCATCTGCAGGTGTGCTTGTTTATTCAACAAATTACTGGTTAAAAATAAAATGGTGAGAGTTGGGTGTGGTAATGCATGCCTGTAATCACGGGTTCAAGGCCAGCCTAGGCTACATAGTGAGACCCTGTCTCAAAAAAAAAAAAAAAAAAAACAATAACATAGTGATTATCAGCAGGTCCCTGCTACCTGCCTTGCAACTGGGTCATATAGGCAAGTGAGTAGGTACAAATTTCTTGAAAGGCTGCTGTTTGGATCTGGAACATTCTTCTGAAGCTTCATGTGTTTGGAGGTGGGGCTTGTGGAAGGTGATTGGAGTAGTGGTGTGCTGCAGCTGACTCGCTGTTGGAGATGGGTTTACTTTTTGATGCCAGTGGGTCTGGTTGGAAGAGGTGGGTCACTGGAGCCATACCTTGAAGGGTCTACTTTTCTCCCCAGCTCCTCCCTTTCCTCTGCTTCCTGGAAATCCTGATGTGAGCTGCTTTCTTCCACCAGACCTTTCCACCATGTCTTCCTGCCACGTAGCTGGCCAACCGTGGACTGAAAATGGGAGCCAAATCAACCTGTCCTCCTTTAATTTATAGGTGTTGGTATTGTGTCTCAGTATCAAAGAAAGTGACCAAGACAGGCATGATGCACTGCCTCAAGGGAGAAAAAAAGTCCCTTGATCTTGTGTTTAGCAACTAGAGGATGTTTCTTGGAGTAAGTGACCTGCTTCAAAGTGGGAACCGAGAAGCTGATGCATTGGTTAGGAATGTTTTCAGCTGCAAGGGAAACTGGCAAATGGGGAAATAGTTGCCTTATGTAAATTTGCAGGCAGGCAGTTTCAGGTATTGCTCATGACTCAGTGACTACCAAGGAAGCATTCTTCCTGTGCTGTGTCCTCTAGAGGGTTTGTCATCTTCCTATTGTAGAAAGCCTGTGCCAGCACCACACCTTCTAACAAGCTGTAAGCAGGAAGAATTCATCCTAGAAGCAGTTTCCTCAGATGTCATTGACCAGGGAATGAGTCCCGTGGACGCCTTCAGCGGTGAGTTTTGCTGGGAAAGCAATGAATCAAAGCTAGCTCTTCCTCAGGGATGGGCACTGAAATAAAATGTTGGCAAGGGAGAAAGGAAGGTCAGTCAGCTAACAGTGTGGTGCTGATGGAGGAGGGACTTGGGAAGATGTCTCCGTAGGAGAGAGTATCGGTCCGGTATGTAAAGGGCCTGGTGGTGAGCTCATAACCCCTTCATGGAACTGAACATCCTTTGCCATGTCAGGAGCACAGCCACAAGGGGAGGTGAGACCAGATCATGAAGTCGTGAAGGAACTTGGGTTCTAGTCAGGGCTGTCAATTTTCCTAGAAGAATCGAACTCTTTCCACTTTGTTTTTTTGCCAGTTTGATCCCAGACCTGCTGTCGTCCCAGTCCTGGTCATAGCCCCTCTTAGAGCAGTTTTTCCAGGACGCCCTGGCTAGAGGAGAGGAGAGGTGTGTGTGTGGGCACCAAATTGAGGCAGCGTTGTGAAGACCTGCTCTAGGGCAGGGCTGTTGCAGCCTCTGCAGCCCCTTCACCCCTGAAGAGGATGAGGGCAGCTCTGTGCAGGAGAGGCTTGTTGGAGGAACGCCAGAGCAGGAGAGGCTGGAGGAGCCCCTCCACTCCTCTTTCTGTGGTTTGCAGTGAGTAACAGAGCAGAGTCACTGCCCCACATCTCCATCTGTGCTGCCAGCCGCTGCCCAGGCACCCCTGAGTGCCGGTGAAGGGGAAGGAGCCAGTCAGGTTGAGAGTCTTGACATTTGGGTCAGCGATGAACCTCAGCTTCCTTATGCATAAAGTAAGAATTGTACATTTCTTTATTTTTTGTGGTATTGCTGATTGAAACCAGATCCTTCAGACTGCATTACATTCTCAGCCCTCTTCTCTTTCTTTCTTTCTTTTTTTCTTTTCTTTTCTTTTCTTTTCTTTTCTTTTCTTTTCTTTTCTTTCTTTTTTGGTACGGGGATGGAACTCACAACCTTGTGCCTGCCAAGCAGGCACTTATGCCACTTAGCTAAATCCCTGGCCCTCTCAGCCCTTTTCTAATTTCTAATTTTGAGACATGGACTCGCTAACTGTCTAAGTTGCCCAGGCTGAGCTTAGCTCAAACTTGTGATCCTCTTGCCTTAGTCTCTTGGAAGGCTGGAATTATAGGCATGTGCTACCAGTTTGACTGAGAACTGTACCTTTCAAATAGAGCCATGTATGATAACTTGTGCCTGGAGTTCTGGCTATGAGGGAGGTTGAGGCAGGAGGATCACTTTAGCCCAGGAGCTTGAGGCCAGCTTGGGCAACAAAACAGGATGCTATTTCAAAGAACAAGAATGGAGTATTGACATGAGGTGTCAGTCATTGTCTTCGGCAGTCCAGTCCCCTGTGGCCTCTCAGTGGCTTCCATACATAACTGGGCAGAACTTCTGGCCCTTTTGCCTCTCTGGGCTCTAGTGGAGTAGAAGGCAGCGTGGGAGGCTGCACACAAGCCCAGGCCCGCTAAGAGTGTGGAATCTTAGAGAAGTGGGATTTGCCTCTCACCATTTCCTTCCCCTCTCCTTCAACACCATCCTGGCACATCCAGTTTATCTGCCTCTTGCCAGAAATTATCCTCTCATCTCCCTGTTGGACCTGGGGCCCAGGGTTCCACAGGAGTGTTGAGGACTGAGCACAGAGGACCTCGGAGGTGCCTTCTTAACAGTCTGCTTTGCCACTCACAAGTTCTGAGGCCTTGGTGAGTCATTTCTTTACTCTGATTTTAGCTGCCTCCTCTCTGGCAAAATGAGGGTAAAATCTGCTTCTCTTCTGTGAACTCCAGTGAGGTTCTGTGTATGGGTGAAAGAGCAAATTTCTCAGACTGAAGGTTCATTTGTTTTATTTTGTTCTGTTGTGGTGTCAAGTATTACACCCAGCACCTCACACAAACTAGTTAAGTGCTGTGTCCCTGAACTACATCCCCAACCCCGGGGGTTTGTTTTTGTTGTTATTTGTTTGAGACAGAGTCTCATTAAATTACCCAGGCTGGTCTCTAACTTCTGGGCTTAAGTAATCCTCCTGTTTCACATCCCAAACAGCTGGGATTGCAGGTGCACTGCTGCAGACGGGAGCGAGAGTCCCGCTGCACGTCAAACTGAGAGCCCTTGCGCAAGTCTTGAAACTTTCCTGAGCCTCAGCTTCCTCATCTCACGTGTATTGCCTGAGGGTTGAGGAAATGGGGGAAGATAGGTGCTCGGCACAGTGTGGGGCACAGTGTGGGGCACAGTGGTAGCTCCTTCCTGCCCCACTCCCCCACTGTGGTTTCCCTGAGAACCGGGGACACAGACACTTCGGGTCTCTAAAGACTCGGCTTCAAGATTCAGGGTGGGATGCACAAGTGAGCATGGGTGCATGCGTGTGTGTGTGTGTGTGTGTGTGTGTGTGCGCGCGCTTGGTGAGGAGACAGCTGCATCTTCAATGGGCTCCCAGGTTAGCTCAGCCAGGGCTGGTGCCATCAGGCGGTGACAGGAGTAGGGGCTTGGGAGAGGTCAGGGTTCCCTCAAGGATGCAGGGACCCTCACTCTGTCCCTGTGGCTCAGTGGAGCAGTTACTCATTTTTTTTTTTTTTTTTTTTTTTTTTTTGTGGCACTGGGGATCAACCTTACAACCTCATGCCTGCCAGACAGGCGCTTAAGTCACTGAGCCAAACTCCCAGCCCTAGTTTTTTGAGGCAGGGTCTTACTATGTAGCTCAGGCCAGCCTTGCACTCACATTGTAGCCCAAGCTGGCCTTGAACTCACAATGCTCCTCCTACCTCAGCCTCCTGAGTGCTGGGATTAAAGGCATGCACCACCACGCCTGGTTTTGGAGCAGTTATTCTTAACGTGGGAAATAGGTCAGCGCAGCTAGAAAGACCCCTCCACGTGACTGAACTCTCCTCCCACAATCCTAACTTTCTAAGAGTCCCTCCAAGCCTGCTCAGCTCCATGGGTGCTTCCGTGGAATCCTCTCAGTGCTTGTTAACATTTTATTTGCTGGGCCCTTCCACTGAAATTGTGGGATCAGAGTTTCTGGAATTGAAAACTGAAAAACTACTTTTTTTGTTCAGTGCAGGGGATCTGACCAAGGGCCTTGTGCATGCTACATGTGTACCCTACCACAAGCTACACCCCCAGCATAAACATTATTATTTTGGTGCTTTGCTGATAGAACCCAGGGCTTTGTGCATGCTAGGCTAAACCTTGAAACGAGTTGACCCCTGGCTCCGGGGTGCTAGGCAGCAGCTTGGGTAAATTAAGTGATTTTCATTTACTGAATCATACACCAGGCTTCACACTAGGTATGATGTAGGAAGTAGATATCAGGAAATAGGGTTAGAGGGGCTGGGGATTTAGCTCAGTGGCAGAAGCACCTGTCTGGCAAGCATGAGGTCATGGTTCCCTGGAACCAAAAAGAAAAACAACAACAAAAAAAAGATATATAAATGAGGAAAATTGGGTTAGAGGTGTTCATTTGAGGGTTCGAGCTGAAGACAAGAGGTGAAAGTCAAATCCCAATCAAGTGCATTCTTTTTGTGTTTTTGCCTTTTAAGACAGGGTCTTGCTATGTAGTTCGGGTCAGTCTTAAACTCACAGTGCAGCCCAGCCTAGCCTTGAACTCATGGAAATTCTCCTGCCTCAGCTTCCCCAATTGCTGGTAGTACAGGTGTGCACCACCATGCCTGGCCAATCTAGTGGATTCTAAAAGTTGGTACTTGAGAATGTCTACCTGTGCTGTGGCCCCGTTTACCCTTCTCTGTGGTGTACCACCTCTGCTCCCTGCTAAGCCCAGTCAAGATATTTTGGTGAGCAAGTGGCAGAGGTAGAGATAAGGAAAAACTTTCAATGCAGAACAGGAAAGTCTGGCACTCAGGATGCAGTGCTGGGCTTTTGCCTCTCTCTCAGCTGGAGGTGGCTTTGGAAGGCAGAACTTTCTCTTTCTCAATAGACAGGGCTGTCTCTGCCTTAGTTGGGGATACCTGTGGGCAGGGCCATTGGACAACAGTCCCCTGTGGGGAAGAATGTCATTGTCTCCTCAGACAGAGGTGTCTTCTGAAAGTATCTGTGGGTCTTTTTCATAAGCCTGGAGCTCCTTGGATTCAGGGCTGTGTGCACTGGAACCTGCTGGGTCCTGGGGCCATCTCTGGGTCAGACAAGAGGCCCAGCTCCTCATTCCTCCACTTCCCAGCCCTAGTCCTTCCTCCCAGAGGGGCTCAGCACCAGACAGGCCCAGCCCAGTGTTGTCTGAGCCAATGGGCAAATCCCTGGTTGGATGTGGTATTCCCGGTAACCTTGGGGTCCAAGCTCCACCCCAAGAGTTGGCTTCCTGGTCTCCCCACCCAGTAGAGCTGGCAGACAAGCCTCCTCTAATTGTTCATCCTGCTGCTGCTGCCATCAAACAAGGAACAAGTGGAGGATAAAGTACAGAGACCCACTTGCACCTGGACTGGCCTTCTGCTAGCTCCCCGTGCCCCCGCTGCCTCAGGGATGAGGCTGAGCCAGGAGCATGCTCTCAGCAGCCCTCTCTCCCCCTCGGCCTCTGTGTCAGCTTCTGGCCTCCATCCTCGCTGTTGCTCAGGTAAGAAGCTGGGAGACTGGGTGAGAGGGTCAGGCTCGCCTGCTTTGTCACCTGCCCCAAAAAGTCTTGCAGATGCTCAGGTTCTGGAAGGGTCCTGAGTCAGCCAGTTTCTGTCCAAGTTCCCACCTCCCCAACACACCCCCTCGTGGGCACACACACACACAACAGCACACATCCTCTCACACACACTCCCGCAGACATTTAACAAAGAGCAAGAGACGTAATATAAAACAATCAAAGTACAAATGACATCGCACATGTTACAAAACACACAATAGACTCATCATCCCACTTGTGATACTTCCCTATACACAATACACAAACTGCAACCAACTGACACAAAATGCCTGCACATGACGCATATTGCAACCCATAGGATGAAGGACATCTTTACACAACATATGCACCTGCATTGGTGACCCCTGATTACCACATGGGAGAACTCCATCCATTGACTGCAAACAAACCTACTCCACATGGTCATACATTTCTACACACATGTGTGCACAGACACATGCATGCACATTCACAATGCAACACTTGCAGTTATCACAGAACCCTTTCTCACAAAAGGTCCTCAAGATTCCTTGGTGAAGCAGCACATCATAGTGCATGCCTGTAATCCCAGCACCTGGGAGGCTGAGGCAGGAGGATCTTTGCAAATTCGAGACCAGCTGGGGCTACAAAGTGAGCTCAAGGCCAGCCTGAACTGCATAGCGAGACCTTGTCTCAAAAGACAAAAAGCAAAACAAAACAAAACAGAGAAAGAAAGAAAGAAAGAAAGAAAGAAAGAAAGAAAGAAAGAAAGAAAGAAAGAAAGAAAGAAAAAAAGAAAGAAAGATTGATTCCTGGAGGCTCCTGCTTAGTTGAGGCATAACAGGGGCCCTGGTCAGCAACACCATCCCTGCTCGGTCACACATGTCACATTTCCACAGATGTGCTCTCTGTTCTGAGGCCTCTGTTCTGACCCTTTGGACTACTTGTTTATCCTTCTGTTAATGTCCCTCTGTCTCAATGCTATAGGTTTTCTAACAACATTTGAAACGTGATAGGGAAGGTCCTGTCATGACACATCCTTGTTCTTCAGAATTTTATTTTTCTTCAGAATTTCTTGGCTATTTTTGGATTGTTGCTTTTTTTATTTGGATTTTTTTTTTTTTTTTTTTTTGCTGTTGTTTTTTAAGACAGGATCTCATTACATAGCCCAGGCTGTCCTTGAACTTGCAGCAATCCTCCTGCCTCAGCCCTGAGTTCTAGGGTGCTAGGTGTGTGCCATGATGCCAGTTGCTTCATTTGTCATATTAACATCTGTTTGTAAAGTTCCTTGGGGTTATCTTGCGAATTTGATTAGACTGGCGCTGAATGTATGGATTAAGTCTGAAAGAAGCGATGTTTCTATAATATTGACAGTCTCATGCATACATATATGGGTGCATCTGTTCAATTATTTAATTCTTTTTTTTAGACAGAGTCTCACTATGTAGTTCAGGCTGGCCTTGAGCTTACTCTGTAGCCCAGGCTGCATTTGACCTCATGGTGATCCTCCTGCCTCAGCCTCCCAAGTGCTGGGATTACAGGTGTGCACTGCCAGTATTTATTTCTTATTGAATTATTTCTCAATTACCTTTTATAATTTCTTCTGTCAAGGTCTTGCAAGTCTTTGGCCAAACAAAAAGAAAAAGCCAAGATAGTTTTCTTGCTACTATAAATAGCAAATGACATTTTCTACCTCGGGGTGTGGGCCAGGCACTACAGGGAGTCTGGTATGATGGTGGGAAACAACTGTCACCCAGGTATAGGAAATTGGAGGCTGGCAGAGGGAATTCCCATCTAGTACTCAGCTCTGTTTTGAAGGGGTAGAAGGAGGTTAGTGAGGGAGCATCCTGCAGGATTCTCTGGGGCGGGATGGCAACACAGGCCGGTACTGCCTAGTGAGTCTGTCTGATGGGGTTACCCTACTCCTGGATCTGAGACCTCCACCCTCACCTGCACTCTGCTATTGATCGTTGGATCCGAGTCTTCTTTCTGGGGACAGAGAGGGTGGGGATGGGTGGACTGGAGCGGTGAACAGTTCTCACACTTTTTGTTCCAGGGGCTCTTACACATTATTAAGGCTCCCAAAGATCTTTGGATGACATATAATACATCTGAGGATATTTACTGTACTCAAAATTAAAACTGAACATATATAGGCATGTATTCTGTTAGCCATCAGCAACAAAGTCTTCATCTGTCATGTAGAAACTGCAATTGCACACTTGTGAGAAAGAGTGTAAAAGACAAGTAAGATTTTAGCATCATTACTAGTTTTATTTCTGTGTCAACCCTAGTTTAGCATTGTTACTAGGGTTGTTATTTACTTATTTGGATTTTTTTGAGACAGGATCTCACTGTGTAGTTCAGGCTGGCCTTGAACTTGCTTATGTAGCCCAGGCTGGCTTTGAACTCAAGGTGTTCCTTCTGCCTCAGCCTCCCAGGTGCTGGGATTACAGATGTGAGCCCCATGCCTGCCTTATGAGTAGTTTTGACTTCTCACACTCCCATAGGAAAATCTTAGCCCAAGACACAAATACCCATTATATATCATTGGTAGAACTTCTTTATTCCTTATTGTTCTCAACTTCAAAATCAAAACCAGCAATGGGATATTTCATTTTTTTATTTTTTATTTTTTGGCACCAGGAATTGAACTCAGGACCTTGTGCCTGCCAGACAGGCACTTATGCAATGAGATATTTAAAAAAATAAACAAAAAATTTTTATTCTAAAAAATTCAAAACACAAGCCGGGTGTGGTGGCGCACGCCTTTAATCCCAGCACTTGGGAGGCTGAGGTAGGTGGCACGTTGTGAGTTTGAGGCCGGCTTGGGCTACAACGCAAGCACAAGGCCAGCCTGAGCTACATAGTGCAACCCTGCCTCAAAAAACTAGGGCTGGGAGTTAGCTCAGTGGCTTAAGTGCCTGTCTGGCAGGCATGAGGCTGTGAGTTCGATCCCTGGTGCAGCAAAAAAAAAAAAAAAAAAAAAAGAATTCAAAACACATACAAGAGTGCATGTAAGCTGTGTGTGGTGGTACATACTTGTAATCCCAGAACTCTAGGAAGATGAGGCAGGAGAATTGCAAGTTCAAACCAGCTGGGGTAATTTAGCAACTTTGTGAGACTCTGCATCAAAAATAAAAAATATAAAAGAGCCAGGGATCTAGCTCAGTGACACAGTGCTAGTTTCAGTCTTCAAAAAGTGATTACACACACTGAAAAAAAGTGTGTGTAATGCTATGATTGGTGCCCACGCACCCTCAGTGAGCTCCAGTAATCATCAACCTACTTCTGTCAACTGAAGTATGTTTCCATATTATTTTGACACAAATCCCACATACGTAATTTTGTCTGTAAATTTTTTTATTTCTATAAGAATTTTTAACATAATCATGAAATCATTATCATTAACACACTTAATAATTGACATTAATTCCTCAATATAACTGAATATCCGTAAGGTTCAAATTTCAAATTGTTTAATAAATTTCTTTCTTTTTTCATTCTACTTGCTTGAATCAAGGTCCAAAAATGATTCATATATAGAAAGCAGTTGTAGCTGGGCGTGGTGGTGTGCACTTGTAATTCTAGCACTTGGGAGGCTGAGGCAGGAGGATTGATGCAAGTTTAAGGTCAGCCTGGGCTACAAAGTGAATTCAAGTTCAATTAGAACTGCATAGCAAAACCCTGTCCCCCCCCCACAAAAAAAAAAGAAAAAAGGAGTTGCTGTCTCTTAATTCTCATTTAATCTACAGTTTGCTACTGCGGCTGCTGCTTCTCTTCTTCTCCTTCTCCTCCTCCTCCTCCTCTTCCTTCTCCTCCTTCTTCTTCTTCTGCACTAGGGATTGAACCCAGTGGCCTTCAGACTGAGCTGTGTCCCTAGTTCTTTTATTATTTCTTATTTTAAGGCAGAGTCTGTGTAAATTGTGAAGTTCCCTGGGCTGGGCTTGAATTTATGATCCTCCTGCCTCAGCTTCTCAGAGTGCTGGGACTGCCAGGAATTTAGCTCAGTGGCACAGCACCTGCCTGGCAAGTGTGAGGTCCTGAGTTAAATACCTGGCACTGAAAAAAATAAAAAAGAGACCAGAGTGCTGGGATTACAGGCTTGTGCCACTATGCCCAGCTTTTCTTATCTTTTGGCTTTTAGAGTTCACATATTAAAACAAAACAAAACAAGCCAGGCATGGTGGTTCATGCCTGTCATTCCAGTACTTGGGAGGCTGAGGCAGGAGGATTACCTTTTGAATTACATTGTGAGACTTTGTTCCAACAAACAAAATTAAAAATTGAAAAACCCAAAAAACAAAATAGGTCACTGTAACATTCTATATGGTCTGGGTTTATTGAGTATGTCCATACAATCTGTTCTTTTCTATATTTCCAGGTGACTGAACTTGATTTTATTTCTGTTTCCTTGGCAACACTATTCTGCAGATAATATTGAGAACTGTCTGTGCACAAATACAAGTTGATTAGGAAAGTTTTCAACTCTACGAAAAGAGGATGATAAATACCAGTATACTTGCATTAGTTTCCTTTGGCATCTCTAACAAGTTATCAGGAAATTTTTTTATTTTTTCAAATTGTCATGAACCTGATGATTCAGAACAAATTACACATTGATTCTTAGATGGTTCAGAGGCCAGAAGGCCCGCAGTGAAGGTGGTCCAGTGGGTTCCTGTTTGCTTCGGAGGCGCCCTCCTAGACCCTAGGGATTTCTGCTTCCAGCCTGTCTGGAAGCCGCTGGCTTTCCTGGCCGAGGCTGCGTTGCTCTTCCTGCGTAGCCTCACTGCTCTCTCCTCTCCTGTCTGTGGTCAAATCTCCCTCAACCTCCCTGTCATTCGGATACTTGTGATTATATTAAGGCCCACTAGGACCATCTCCTCTCCAGATCATTAATCACATCTGCAAAGTCGCTGCCATATAAGGCAACATTTACATGTTCTGGGGATTAGGACTTAATATCATGGTGTCCGTTTCGTCAGCCTGCTACAATACCACTCCCAGGTTCAATCAAAATCAGTATTTGACCAGGCTATCTATTTCTCCTCCTCCTCTCTTCCTGTCTTTGTTTTTTTCTTTCTCTCTTTCCTTCCTTTCATCTTTCCTTTCTTCCCACTTTTCTTTCTCTTCTTTTCTTCGCTTTTTCCCTAATTTCTTCATATTTTGCTGTAAAAATTTTTTTGGGGGGTCTTTTTTGAGACAGGGTTTCACTATGCGGGTCAGGCTGGCCTCAAACTCACAACAGTCCTCCTGCCTCAGACTCCCAAGTGCTGGGATTACAGGCGTGTGTCACCACGCCCGGCTTTGCGGTAATATTTTAAAGCAAGTTTCTGTAATTTCATCCTTAAATATTTCCATGTACAGACATTTTATTGTATGTCCATAAAACATAGACCACCTAATAAAGTTTACAGTAATGTCTTAGAATCACCTAACATCCTACCCATATCCCAGTTTCCCGGATTTTCCTGAATGAGTCAGTCCAAGACATCTGCCTTTCCCTCCAGACCACCGCTCCTCTTTCCCCACCCAATGCTGCCCCTAGAGGCCAACCACGCGGGGCCTCGCTCCCCGTGCGCTTGGTTCCGGTTGGGCTCAGCCCTCGCTGGTAAGATCACTGAACGGAAGGGGAGAGGTTCGGGTAGCGGAGGAAGGGCTGCAGCTCTGTAACGCAGGTCCCAGCTCCTGGCCAGCGGTCCTCCCCAGCCGACAGCCACCCTCTCTGATGCCAGGGCCTCTCCGCTCTTGGTGGCCTCCCAAGACTACACCGCTCCTTTGCGTCTTTGCCCTGCCCACCCCTCTCTTCACAAGCCCTGTCCCGAGGTCGTCTTGCGGGGGCTGTGCCAGCTCTCTCCACCTCCCCAACTGAGATATGTCTGTCTTTTTTATGGTTGATTTGATCAATGTTCCAGGTTCCAAACGAGAGATAGATGTTGTACAATTGGATCTTTCTAGCTCTTAAGACCCTTTAAATCTGAAACAGTCCCCTCCTTTCTTTCTTTGGTTGTTTTCATATGGTTGATTTGTTGAAATAACATGGAACAAATCTGACCGATTGTTTCCTTGTGGGGCCCTTCAGTTTGTTCCTTTGTCCCCTCTATTTCCTGACAGCTGAAGGTTAACTGTAGTAGAGCTGCCAGAATTTGCTGACAGATTGGAAATGGGGTGTATGAAAAACAGTCAACTTTGATTTCTTCACTTATAAAATGTTGA
>RJWM01032787.1:0-21145 GCA_004363535.1 Dasyprocta punctata | reverse complement strand
ATACAGCAGAGAACTCTGTAGCTCTTCCTCAGTATACAAACACACATTGGAGGAATGGCTGGGTGAGCAAGTAGTAAGCAGGTGGCTATCTCTAAACTAGGCAGAAAGTCTGACTAGAAACTAAATAGGTTCTTCAAACAATTAAAACTAGTAGGGTACAGTGGACATTCCTGATCACAGATACTCAGGAGGCTAAGTCAAGAGGATTGCAAATTCAAGACAAGCCTGGGTTACTTAGTAAGATCCTGTCTCAAATTAAAATTTTAAGTGGTGGTGAGTTCAATTCCCAGTACCCCCCCCAAAAAAAAAACAATGGTTAGGGGTACAGCTTATTGGTAAATTGCCCCTGAGTTGAATACTACCATAAAATAAAATAACATTAAAAATTGAACTACTATATGATCCAGCAGTCCCACTACTGTGTGTATCTCCAAATAAAGTAAGTAACTATCTAGAAGAGATATCTGTGTTTCAATGTTCCATGCAGCATTAGTCACAACCACCAAGAAATGCGATCAATATAAGTGTTCTTCAACAGATACATAGATAAAGATCACAACATGGGTGCGTGTGTTGTGTCTGTGTGTGTGTGTATGTGTACCTAGCTTTCCTCCCCAAAACATATTTTATTCACCCTTAAAAATGAATGGAAATCCTGCCACTTGCAGTAGTATTGGTGAACATGAAGGACATTCTGCTAAATAAAATAATGCAGACATAGAAAAACAAATACTGCATATTCTCAAATATATGTGGAATCTAGAAAACAGGATGAACACTTAGTAATAGAAGAATGTTGGTTGGATCTGGGGTGTGGAAGAACTAGAGGATGTTAGTGTAAGTTCTGGAAACCTAATGTACAATACGATGATTATACTAAAAATAATATTATGTCTTTTGGTTGAAATTTGATCCTGAATGTTCTTATCACAAAAGAAAAAGTAAATATGTGAGATTATGAATAGTTTGTTAACTTCATTGTGTTAAGCATTTCATATTGTAGATCAAAACAATACATAGTACAAATTAAACACATACATATTTGATAAATCAAACCTTAATAAAGCTAAGGGAAAAAATAAAATTCTCCATTATCTTTATCATGGGCTTCTATTCTCCTGAACTGTGAAAAAAATAGATTTCTTTCTATTGCTTAAGCTGCTTTCTCTGTGGCATTGTTATAGCAACCTCGGCTGACTAATAAACAGGACTATTCAAACTTTCCATTTCTTCCTGTAAAAATGAAAATTTGTATTATTTGTAATGTACTACAAATTTAGAAATTTGTATTATTTACTTAATTACCATATTTTTCTAAACTGCTGAACTTATTGGCAAAAGTTGCTCGAAATACGTTACCTTAGCCTTCTAACATCTGTAGGGTCTGTAGTGATGTTCCTATTTCTTTACCTGATATTTGCAACGTGTATTATCACTTCTTTTTTCTTGATCAGACTATAAAGCACTGACTTCATTTTACTCATTTCTTTGGAAACAAGCAATTTGTCGCTTTAATGATATTCATTATTGCTTGTGTTTTGATTTTGATTTAAAATTTCCCCCACAAACCTCCTTTGCTCAGAGCTGGGGTCTTTTAAAGGTGATTGTATCTGGGGGCTCTGCCATCATCGGTGGGCTAATCAGTTGATAAATTCAATTTGATGACATTATGTAAAGTTACTGGAGACTTGGGAAGCAGGGTGGATTTGAAGGGGTGAGTGATGGGGTGTGACTTTGGGATGATATCTTGTCCCAGCCCCTTCCTCTCAGTCTTTCTCTATCTTTCCTTTTTGGCTGACATAAAGTGAGCAGGTCTCCCCCACCTCGTTCTTGGATCATGATGTTCTGTTTCACTTCAGAACCAGACTGGTGCATCCAGCCCAGCATGTACAGAAACCCTGAAACCCGAGCAAATAAATCTTTCATTCCTTACATTGTTTTTTCCAGGTAGTTTGCCTTAGTAATGAAACAGTGACAAACACAATTTGCTTTGTATTTTATTGATTTCTACCTTGATTTTTTTTAATTTCCATAGTCTACTTCCTTAGAGATTACTTGGTATTTTCTGCAGTTCTTAATATAGAAATCTGGATTATTAATAGTAGAATGCATTCTTTTCTCTTTCAAGAAATGAAGAATATAAATTGCTTGAATGGATGTTTAATCTATATTGCAGTAATAGGGATACACTGTACTTGTATTTTTATTATCATTCAATTAGGATGATTTTTAATTCCTTTTGTGTTTTTTCTTCAACTCTAAATAAAGACGTCTATTGGTTAACTTTCATACTATTTAGGATTTTTAATTTATTATTGTGCTCTAATTTGTAATGTAATTGCCCACATATCAGAGAAACAGTTTAAGAATAGTTATAAATTTCAACTTTTAAAATTCATTAAAATTTGATTTATAGCCCAACATATGTTGTATCTTGTTAAACATTTTCTATATCATTGAAAAGAGTACCAGTTCAAATGTGTAATTTTCTATCATTTAGATCGATTTGGTTGATAGTTTGTTTAAATATTTTATATTTTCTATGATGTTTTTGTCCAGATCTTTTTCAGTTACTGACAGAGAGGTGTTAGAATCTCCAGCTATGACTCTGAAATTATTTAATATTCTATGCCTATCAATTTTTGCTTCATTTGTTTGGAAAGTTTGTGATTAAATGTGGATATTTTTGTAACTATTTCATCTTAGTACTAAATCGATATTTTTCCATTAAGTAATTTCTAACACTAACATTCCTTGTTTTCAAATCTACTCTAATATTAATGTAGTTACATAAACTTTATCATGCCTATTGTTTCCATAGTATATTTTTTCTTTCATTAACTTCCAGGGTGTCAGCTTTTGTATTTGAAAAGCATGTACTCTTAATTATAAAATGTCTGATTTTTACCTAGAAGGTGTTTCACATATCTATATTTCATTTACTTATCTATTCCTATGTTTTTAAATTCACTCATTTATTATTGGCTTCCTGTTTGTTCCTTCTATTTCTTGTTATTTTTTTTCACATTCTTATCTTGTTTTTATTTTGGGGTAATGTAATAAATTTTAAAGTTCTATTGTGCTTTTATTGGAGTCTTAACTATACTTCTTTGCATTATTATTTTTGTCCATGGAATTTTATACTTTACTGTTTTCTAATTTTTGTTTTATTCATTGTTCTAGAGATTGCAGCAAGTATTTGTAATTCTTCCCTGTCTATTTCACCTTAGATTTATACCATCCTGGATACAATGAAGTAACTTTATAATAATGTAGCTGCAATGATGCTGTCTCCTATCTTTTGTGCTATTTTTTACAATATCCATTACTGTTGTATGTTATAAGCCACACAAAAATTCTTATGAAGTTGTCAGTCTTCTATATCTATGGGTTCCATAGCCACAGATTCAATCATGGTTCAAAAAATATTGTTAAATCACATCTGTACTGAACATGCTCTGACTATTTTTGTTACCATTATTCCTTAAATAATACAACTATTTCCATAATATTTATATTGCATCAATTATTACAAGTAATCCAGAGATTATTTAAAGTATAGAGGAGGATTGTGAGAGGGAGCGTGTGTGCAGGTTACATACAAATACTAAGCATTCATGTATAAGGCATTGAGTGACCGAGAATTGGAACAATGGGGGGCTTCCAGGAATCAATTCTCCATGTGTGCCATAAAACAGCTGTACTTACCATTTCCCTGAAGCCCCGAGGACAATGAGGCTTTGATGGTGGTACCTGTGAATGATCAGGAGTGTGAGATCTTGACAACTGTGGAAGGGTTAGGCTGTGAGATCTTTCACCTCCACATCCAACTCTGCCCAGTTAATTAAATTCCTCTGCAAACAACTTGGCCAAGAAGATTCCCTTTGCCTTTGGCACTCTTCTAAGTTCCAACCTGGTATAGCAACTCCTAAATTCTCCAAAAAGTCTGGGTGTTTCTTCTGATCTAGGCAAACACTGTCCTTTACGGATGGGTTTGCTAATTTCCTCACTTGTCCCTGACTTCAGCAACTGGCCCAATGTTTCAATGTGTCTTATAATTGACTTACTTACTTTAAAACACAAGTCTGGAGTTTAGGTTTTTTGGATTTCTTTGTGTCCTCAACTCTTTGATGATGTTAAACAGAAATATGATTTTGTTGTTCTTGTCTAGTTTTTGTACACTTGAAGAACTAGAAACTTTAGCTGTCACTGTCTCTGTCTTTCTGTTTCTCTCCTTCTCCCTCTCCCCTTTTTTCTTTCTCTCTGAAACAGATTTCTTCTCTATCCTGATATTTTCATAATCCAAATCTACCAGTCCTCTAAAGTCTAGTGTAAGATTCTTTACTCTGTGAAATACACACAGAAGCCCAAATCAGACAGCCGTTTCCTGATCTGACTTGACTCTACCAGTGTTTTCACCTCTATGGTATTTGTATAGATGGTTTTGTGGGCTTAGTTTTTCTTTAGTTTACAGTGCACATATAGGCTAAGAGTTCCTCTCCAAGAAGACTGTTTCTTTGAATGTAGGGAAGATGCTTGTTTGTTTGTTGATATGTTATTTTAAATTCATCACAACTCAAGAGCCAGCAGAGTGATCATGAGTGAGTTTGTTTAAAGATAATAGGGAACATAATGATGACAATGGTTTTCTTGTTTGAAATAAGAGATAGGAAGTTGTCTTTTCCACATAATAAATCTTCTTTGGTACAATAAAAGACTTAATGAAGCACTTTCCAAATACACATACACTTACTGTGTATATATTATTTTAACATAAACATAAGTATCTGTAAACATAAAGTCAGGATGTCTGACTCTGCCAAACATAAATATACTCAAATGTATTGATAACCTTATGTGCTGCAACCATTTGTTTTATTCTGTGTTGGGTACAAGTGTTTAATGTAGGCTTCAAGAATGTAAAAATTACGATAAACAAAAGTCTCAAATTACAGCGAAAGAACTGAATTCAGAAAATTTAAATATCACTGTACAACACACTAAGGAAATTTTCAGTGATGGAAATTTTCATGTATTGTAAGCATAGTTCAGTATATCTTTTTCTGAAAAAAAAATCCCTGCTCAGTTAGTTTCCTTTCAGCAGCTTAGGAGCCCTGGTTCCCCTTAGAGATCAGTATTATGACAATACTTTTTGAGGAAAGACTGATGGATACATAACTTAAAAAGGTAGCCATCATGGTTAAACCGTGGGCTCAAAGTGTCTGCTTTTCTTTTTTTTTCTTTCTTTTTTTTTTTTTTTTTTTTTTTTTTTTTGTGGCACGAGGGATCAAACTCACAACCTTGCATCTGCCAGACAGGCACTTAAGTCATTGAGCCAAACTCCCAGCCCTAGTTTTTAGAGACAGGATCACACTACGTAGTTCAGGCTGGCCTTGCACTCACGTTGTAGCCCAAGCTGGCCTTGAACTCACAACGCTCCTCCTACCTCAGCCTCCTAAATTCTGGGATTAAAGGCATGCACCACCACTCCTGGCTCTTCAAAGTATCTGTTTTTCAAGTTGAAAGAACTTTAATTAGAATTTCCAACACCAAAACCAAGAAACCAACTCACCTCACTGGAAAAAAATAAAGTGATATTTTTCATGCTTGTATTTCTCATTATATTGTGGAATAATGCACAAGGACATGAGAAGTATCTTTATTTATAATTGTATCCACAGTTTTTCACATAGGTCATGTTATTGTTACCTTTCACATAAGTCATGGCTAGATTAACTGAAAAAATCAAAACAACATAAAGAAGCACAATAAATTTTATAAACTCAATGGTTAACCCACTTGGACATAAAATTGTTTTAGACTGAGTTCTAAAGCAAAGAAATCACATATTTTAATTTAATGTATTTCTTAAGGTTTTTGAAACCATGTCACTTTTTTTTTCACAAATTCTTTCAGATCTTGGTTAGTAGCTCTCTGATCTGATTTAGTTCACCTATTAATTAACCTGTGAACATTAGGTACTCATCTTCAGGAATTACACAGATTGAATACATGCTGGTATTTTCTGTATGCCATTGTCTCTAGAAATTTTCAATTTTATCTGTAAAGATTTCCAGTCTTTTGTCTCTCCACATATTCTGCCCTCTAAGAGAATTCATCCTTACCCACAGACCCTATCAAGAGGACAGATTTTGTCGTCCATGTTTATTTTAGGAGAAATAAAACCAAATTCAAACTGACTCAGTGATAACAGAAATTCTAGTAGTAGAAAGACTTCAACTTTGCTTTGGTGGAGTTCTCAGTTATGAAACTAAAGCTCTGTTATTTAATTTATATAAAGTCAGTTTCATCCATGATTTCAAAGTGATATGCAGCAACTCTCATAGAAACATATTTCCTCGTCTACTCTGGGAAAGAGAGAGAAAGATTCCTGGATCTGAGTTGATTTTAAAAGCACAAAAAGAATTTAGGAAGCAGAAATACTGAGGTAGGAGGTAAATAGGGAGCCAATAGGGAATATGAAAGTGAGTTGGAAATGATAATTATGATGATGGTGGTTTCTTAATGGGTTGGGCCAAAAATAACTCTAGTGTGTTTTGATTTTTATATTTGTATTTCTTTTTCTTGAACTATCTGTTCTTGGCATATTTTATTGCATTGTTGACTCTTTTCTTGATAATGTCTTGTTTTCCTCTATATGTATTAAAATATTTCCCAGTATTGTTATTTTTCAATTGCCACATTAGTGTACAAAAGGTTACAGGATGAAATTAAATGGCTATTTTCAGAGAGGATTCAAACCTCATCTAAAATCAATAATCTTTTAAAAAATATTCTGATGTTAGGACTAAGAAGTGTACCTGCAGTACTGAATAGCAATCTAATATTACCTTATTACTTGGAATGTTCAGATAGTGGCCCTTATTTGGTAAGGACATAACTAGTGGTAGGCACACTGCTCAAAAGTTGCATACATTATTGTATTTAATCCTCACAATCTTATGAATTAATTATTATGACCTCAATTTTACAGATGAAGGAAACGAACTTCAGTAAGATAAGTACATCACCTAAGGTTATGCATTAACAAGTAGGAAAGGACCCAGGTTTTAGCCCTGGTCTAACTGCAAACCAGGTTTTGTAAGTTTCAAAATCAGTGATCATTAGAATTTAATGGAGGTCTTTTTTTAACCAACTATCTTAAGAAGTGATACGGATTGGTTATTAAAAGTGTGGGGCTGGATCTTGCTTGTTCCATTTGCTGTCAGTCTTCTCAGCTTCATTTTTTTTTTTATTTGTGAGCAAGAAAGACACACTATCAATCTCATAGAACAGTTCTTAAATTGTCTGAGATGACATATGATACCCACAAAGCAGTGTCTTGTACGGAGTAAGTTCTCAGCAAATATCAGTTGTGATTGTTATTGTTACCTTTCTTCACAACTAGATATTCATATTTCTTTGTCTATGGTCATGCTATATGATTACCTGGAGTTGAGAGCTGAGATGAATACCTTCTGCTGAAGGGAACTCATTGTCTCCTATAGAGATGCATTTTATCTTTGGAAATCTCAGTTCTTAGAACGTTTTTCCTAACAGTCAGTTAAAAATTGCCCTTTTCATGATTGTTTTTAACAAATATTCTTGAGGATGAAACACAGAAGACAATCAGCATTTTGGAAAACATGATTATATTTGTATAAATTGTCTTCTAGCCAAGAAAGAGTAAGTCATGATGGTTCCCATCTGCGTGTTTCAGCTTACGAACGCCATTCTCAAGATTCTGAATGGAACCCTTTCCTATAGGAGTGACTGTGACAACCACGGGTAAGCAGGGCTCTGCTGCACTTGCTCTGAGTCATCGACCACGTATCTGCTTTACAAAGATACCCATCTTCTACAAATACGTGTCATTGAGTCAGATCAGTAATGTCCTTATTTAACTGAAATTGTAGACCCAAACATGTATTTGGCTAATAAATTCGATTACTTATCACAAGTGACCATTTCAAAGACATTGTGGTTTCCTTATTTTTATAGTGTAATGAATTCCTCAAATATCATCAAAAATAAATATATGAACTGATAATATCATAAACTGTGGAGTGATTTTTAATAGCTTTTTTTTAAAATAGGAATTTAATTAATGCCATTTTCCACTTTATGATCATTAATTGTTCACATATGACCTGTGACATCCTTTCGTTATTATTCATACACTGGCGTGTGTCAGGGAGTGGCTAGACTTTATTATTTCTTCCCTTGAGACCTTTGTCATTCCTTCTCTGTCTCTACCTGCCAATGAAATCATTCCACTTGTTCTTACTGTGTGAGGATTGTTTTAATTCCTTCTTCTGATTTCTTTTTTTCTCATCCTTCCTCCATTTATTTTTCTGCCCTTCTACCTTTTTCCCCTAAAAAGTTCTGTTTCAAAGAATTCAGATATTTTTATAGTTATCTGGGGGCAATAAGCATAGAAGAGGAAAACTCAGAGAAAGGTGCTAGCACATGATACTGCTCCACTTTGCCCATTAAAAAAAAAAGCAAATATTTGAGTATTTCCTTTACTTACTGCTTCTGTCTGTTCCTCTTCCTGATTGGTTCTGAAAGAATGTTTCATTTCTAACGTTTCTACTTTCTTCACTTCCATTCCGTCTTCTCTGTGTTTGTGTATTGTAAAGTAACTGTGTTGTTGGATAAATGGAGCAACCGCTACTCATCAAGTATCGCAGTCGGAGGTGGAGATTTGTTAGATATGTTTGACTGCAACTTAGTACCTAGCACCATATTTATCCTCATTTTTGAGATAGAAACTTCGTATTTCAGAGAGTCAAATAATTTTCCCAAAATTGAAAATCAGTTAATGGTAAAATCAGGCCTCAGCTCAACATTTCCTTAACTCCAAAAGGATATTCTTTAATGAAATTTTAAGCCATGTTGTTAATCTTCTTGCCAGCTTAAAACATCTGGCACTAATGTGAGAAGTTAAGTACATTAGATTTTAGATCTCAGAAAGATGCTGGTGAAGGAGAGGCAAAAGGAGATGGTGTTTCCCATTCTATGGCAGTTTGGTGAAATATAGTGAAAGGAGCATAAAGTTAATGATTTCTAAACTTTAGCATAACTTGGTATTCAAACATTCTCCAATAGACATTAAATTCCTGAATATGAGTTGGTATGTGGTGTGTGAGAGACAGATTTGCTATCTTGAAATACAGACAAAGATAAGTCATCCTGCTGAAAATGCCCAGCCTGATCTTTGTTTTCCTAGACACTAGGAATAAGAACGGAAAACATAAATGTTTTTGTACATGCAAGACATTTATACATTATTTTTATTTTTAAAAAAATTATTTCACCCTTTCATTTTTTTCTTCACAGCCAGCAGGCTTCTTTCTCTGGGCTATTCAGCACAGTATGATATGTTTCTTATCGTTAAACCCTATGTGAAGACCATTGTTTCACTATGCAATTACTTTCACAACTATAAATCTAATCACATGACCTCCCTTACCTTCCCATTGCCAATGAGACAGTTGTTATGAACAGTATATTCAGCATTTATTGACTTGGTTTCTGACAACCTTAATAGTCAGTTGTATCTTTTTTCACTTAACATCTTTCCCTTTTCTTTTTCCTTTCTCATTCTGGTCATATGTATTATGGACTTCATGGATGGAGTTGTATGTTTAAATCAAATGCATTACAATTAAACTTTATAAATACTGCCATCCTTGCATATGCATGGGTTCTGCATCTGAGTATACACCTGCTGAAAAAGATGCAAAAAAAATTCCACCTACACTAAAGTCTTTTTCCGCTTAATTAATCCCTAAAAATATAGTATAACATTTATGTACATAGCATTTACATTGCGATATATGTAGAGATGACTTAATATATGTGAGATGATATGCAAAGGATATAATCAAATACTTTGCATTTTATTAAGTGAGTATAGTATTGTTCTTTAGTATCTGGGGGTGTTGTAATACTAGTACCCCAAAGATACTGAGCTCTGACTGCATGTAGGCAAATGTCCTTAGACAAATTCTGTAAGTTCTCTGAGCTTTTGACATAGTGTTAGTTATAAAGTTGGGATGCTAATAATATTTTTCTTGAGAGAATCTGTGAACTTTAAATATTCAAGGATTCATGTATACTTAAGTACTTACACACACACACACACACACACACACATTTAGTGATCTTTGTATACCCAGATATGTTTATAGGAGACATAACCTGATAATAGAACCTTACACAGAAGCATCTGCTATTAATTTTGTCGGAGACATGGTTGCTTCACTAATAATGGAATCATCATTATTACATCCCGTCTGTGATGTGTGCTCTGTGGACCCCTCTGCTTACTCTCTGGGTCTATCTGCCTTGTCATGTAAGAGATAAGCCCTTTTCCCTTGGTCACAATTGGTGACTTGTAGACCTGGTTGTTCCATTAACCTATGACCATGTCAGGGCATGGCTGATTCAGGGCCTGTGTCCTGGAAAGAAAGTGGCAACTGTTTCCCTTGATCGGAATCACAGAGTGCTTGCACCAAAGATTTTTATATCCCTCAAAGTCACCCAGAAGAGTATGTATTACCTGAGGCAAGTACACTTGAAACTGAATTGCTGTCTGCATGTGCTCAGGCTGTTGTAAAAACCAGAAAAGCACCTTTTGCTGCAGTTGGGGCTGCTTTCCCTCTGTTCAGTTCTCTCTGCAAGCCACACTCCCTAATTTTGTGGTACTCAGGTCTGCCTTTTTGTTCCAGGGACAGTCACCTGGCATTTAGTTCTCGGTAACACTCTCTATGTGTCTTGGCCTCTCTTTTTCCCCTGTACACCCCCACCCCTTCGGTCCATTGTGCCCTCTCTGTCATTTCTCCTATCTCAGGGTTCCCTCCTCCTCTCCAGCCAGCAGCGGTGACCCTCTTCCCCCATCTGGTTCATGTCTCTTGCTAATAGTGGTCTGGCAATGGTGATCAGATTCAGAATTCCATGCTTTAGAAAAGAGGTAGGAAAAATGAGTATGGATTTTTTTCCCCAGCACATCATAATTACAGCAAGTTATTTCTGTTAATGAGCTTATAAAACAAAGACAAGTAGTGGTAGATTAAGCAAGCCAGTGTGTGTTTGGCCCTAGGAGGCAAGGGCTCACGAGGTATCCAGACAAGGCTTTATGAGGTCACCCAGCCAGACACACGAAAGGGCGATTTCGCTTTCTTAGCATTAGCCCTCAACTGGGAGTTAGTGCAGCCAAGACCTCACTCTCCACAAACACTCCAGGATAAGGTGATAAGAAGATTACAAGTAAAGCCTCTCTTTAGCTATTCCACATCACATGTTGGACAGAAAAGTTAAATTGCAGTGCAAGCCACAAATGCATTGATCATCTGCTTGGCTCATACTGGCCAGGATTTCAAAGATTCATGCCTAGGGTAAGTGAAGTCATCTCAGCAGTTTATTTTAGTGAAAAAGGCTAACCAAGTTCAAGAAGGTGAGATTCTGGTGTGTGCGAGGGGGTCCTTTCTCCCCAGGACTGAGCATCATTTACGCTTCATCTTCATCAGTGAATATTTCCTCCCAGCCCACAGGAGGGGCTGCACGCAGATGACATGGCCCTGAATCTGAAATGACTTGAATACGTGTCTAATAGCTCCTGTCTCTTTCCTGTCTTGGAAATCCAGGCATGAAACACAGAAAACGTTTGCGAAAAACAGCATTTGTCCTACTCGTAATTACTATGTGAGTGTTCCAGCGAAAACGCTGGTCAAGTTCTATTATATTTAGATATGATATTTTTATTAATGCATAAGAGGTAACATTATGTGTTTAGGTTTGCTTTTTTTTTTTGGACATAATGTTCTCTTATTCTTCAGTTATTCTCTTTCAGTTAACAACACTTACAATGTATTCTAACACAGATATAAATTCTTTCAGTGGTTTTGATCATTCTGTATTCACACAAATAGGATAGGCCTTTTTGAGGCTATAACAGAAAGAAAAAAAAAGATAAATCATCAGAAACTCTTTAAAATTCTGTACACGACACTTTTCTTTATTAAAAGGACCCATTGTAAATTGGAAAGTTCTGAAATCTTTGTGGTGAAGAGAATGAATTATAATGACATCACTAGGTCGTGAACTAGGCCCACTGGCTACTTTCCAGAATGAAATTGACTAGGGGAGATCAGATGAGCCCATTCGTAGCACAAGACATCTGGGAGGCAGCCAAAGAATCGAGGTTCAAGCCCCCTATTTAGGACTCACTTCCTCTTCCTCTTCATCATCAAATCAGAGAGTGATTTCCCAGGCAAGGCATCAAGCCTAACAATGCATTTCGATTCATATTCTAACGAACACCCAAAAAGTTCTTTGTACTCATTCCTCAGTGAAAGACCTCATGAAAAATATTAACATGTCAACATCTGGCTGACACCTTTGGTAGATTTTCATCACGTTGCTGATGGGAAGCATTTTGCCTTCAAATGAGCATAATTTGCCAGTCTTTTCCATCCTGTTTTTTGTCTCTCTCCCAGCATAATAAATGGTGTCTGAAGCCCCAGAGAAACTCATTTCTGTTAACAGATCATTTGTAAACCTTTAAGGGCAGCTGGGGAGAAAGGGGCTTTTTTTTCTTCTGTCTTAACTTTCCTGGTTGTCTCTCTAAATGCAAAATGACACCTCATTCAAAGCTTTCTGGTGTCATCTTAATCTCCCTTATTTTACACTTTCTACCTTTTTGATATTGCTATGGACTGCATGGCGGCTTTTCCCCTAATACTGTAATACCTATTATCTGAGACATTTAGGTATATAGGCTCTTGCCAGCTAAGAATAATGCAGATCAATTGGATGTCAGCAGCCCAATAAAGTGAGCTAGTGTGTATTTTTTTCAGAGTGGAAAAAAAGATACCTAACCACCTGACCTTACAGCTAGCACATTTTAATATTAATATATTTTATGCATGCATGTGATAACATTTTCTCTTCCTTATGGTTCTATAGGGAAGTCTCACTTCTCTCTGTGGAGGATTATTACCTATTCTGAAGGGATTATGATTATAGTTACTTACTAAGACAAGAATAATTGACCATAAAAATCTTTTATATTCCCACAATTATTTTTGCATTGACTAAAACTGTCAAGAAAATCTGATTTTATTAGCAGGCCCCTAATTTTGCCTCCATTTAACTTTTTATCTGGCTTCTTCCCCCAATAAGTTTTTAGTCTGTGATATTTGGCAATGGTACAAAAGAACAATTTGTTACAGAACCCTTACCGAATGGAAGTTCTGTAATCCAAGCATAACATCAAGTATCAAATAAAATAAAAATGTATGAGATCAGCAAAAGGGACATGCTCCAAGGTAAGGAACTGATCTAGAGGCTAGAAAAAAAGGAAGTTTAAATCAAAATTTGACTGCTCAGCTATGAAGTAACTCTGTGGAACAAAGGGCAAAACACAGCCTTGACCCATCCTTCCCCTCCACCCACCAATAGGTCAGATCCCGTCATCACTGGGCCTATTTCTAGTAGGTACGAAAGGCACAGTTGTGCTTCCTAATCTGCAGCGCAGACAACTCTAAAAGACACAGAAGAAACGAAGGAAGAAATGTATCGGTTGCTCCAGGACAGGATTTAGTGGGCAGAAAAAATGCTCTGGTACCCATTTGACCCTTACAAGCAAAACCCACTACAGTTTGCCCATTTATTTCCATTCATGCCTTTGAAACCACACATATTAGAAACAAGGACAAGTCAAATGCCATCAGTGGATAGTGTGGTCAAAAGCATGACTGTAACTGGAAAAATCTCAGACCAAAACAGGGAGGGAAAGTGTTCCCTGCTAATTGGAGGAGGATACTTGGCAAGTCCCTTCCACGCTTAGTATTTCAAGTTTGGAGATTCTGAAGGCGTTGACTCTTCACATAGCTCAGGAAGTAGTAGAAAGGAGAAATCAGACTGTGTGCATTAGGCCTTTACAGACAAAACTGATGCTGGTTAGTGCATGTATCTTCATAGGGAGTCAACTTTTTATTATTTCCCTGAAATCATCAGTCAGGGTTAATAAGAGAAAATAAAAGTTACAGCTATTCCTTACCTTCAAATCATCCATAAATCACCTATGTTTGGAGGCAGCCACCTTCCTCAAGTGAGATGACTCCTACCGTCAACCTCAGTGCCACAATACCTGGAAAGGACTTGAAGAAGATGACCTCTAGCACTTTGAGAGGTGCAGATTCACACACAGAGGTTATTTCCTGCTCACTCCAAAGGTAACTGAGAGGTGAGCAGAAACTTTGAGAGGATAGCTTGCAGATCATGGGAGATGTTCAAGGAAGGCAACCTGACTTCTTACTCTCCAACTGGGCACTTGCTGGAACTGAGAAGTTACGGAATGTTCCTGTGCTGCCATGACAGAGAGGGAAACAGGAAAGGGGACATGCCGTGATCTGGACAAATGGCCGCTAGAGTCTTGGCATGAAGTACCCACTGGGACCACTCCCAAACTGATTCAAGAAGAAACCCAGAGTTATCAAATCTACTAAAAACTAGATGAAAGTAGCCTGTCCATGCTGGGCCTGTAATGTGCAATGTTCCCTGGAAGAAGGAGTCACTTACTCCCCAACATGGCCTCTCTGGCCCTGAGTGCACAGATAACTCAGAGGTTCCTGCATCTCCACGTGAGGAAGCAATGAGATTAAACAGAGGTCAAGAAGCTACTAGACTGATGCAGAGAAGACAAGAGCTTTTGGAGACGTCAAAGGAGTGAGCAGGACCTTCTAGAAGACTTCTTCAAGGTTAAGCTATACTGCCTCAGCAAGAAAGAGCACAACATGTAAGCTGGTTACCAAAGAAAATGGATAGAGTCAGAGACTATGCACCAACTTGATGGATTTAGCAATCTAGGTAAATCCTTCTTTCTCTTTTAATTATTTTTTTCTTTTACTTTCTTGATATCTTCCCTCCAACAACAGAATATCAATCAAAGACAGGGAAAAATCAAAGTCACCACGAATCTTCCCAACAGTCAATCCAGGAAAGCCAGAAGAGCTTAATCAAGAAATGGGAGAAGCATGAGAGAAAAAAAAAATCATTAGCTTTCTTTTCCAATCAAGATGCCAGGATCTAATCTGTTCAAGGGGCAGTAGGTGGAGGGGAGGAGAACTTTGAAACTGATACAAGATGCTAGCTTCAAAAGTAAAAATAACGTCTAGATCTGATCTGAGTTGCTATTATAGAGCACCAGGTGTTGGGTAATTTATAAAGGAATTTATTTCATACACTTCTTGAGACTGAGACATCCAAAGTCCAGGGGTACACATCTGGTAAGAGTCTTCTCACTGCATTGTTCCATGAGAAAAAGTGGAAGGGGAAGATAACACGTGTATAAGAGAGAAAAAGGAAACCAACCTCATTTTCTTATCATGAACACACTCTAGTGATCGTTAACAGACTCCTGTGATAATAGCATGAATCTTTCCTGAGATTCATTCCTAATCACTTCTTAACACTGCCATATTGAGAATTTAGTTTTAGATACACACATTTTTGGAGATACATCCAAACTACAGTACTGAGTTTTAATATCTGAGCAGAACTAGAAAACTATAGGATTTAGTCAAATTGTTTTTTTAAATGGGAAAAGTTACTCTTGGTATTATGGATTGAAATATAAAATAAAACCACAAACAACAACTAAAAAGAACTGTTTGGTTCTATATTCAAATTAAACTTCCTCAATAAACAAATTACGGGTCTAAGATTTTACCTCTCTTATCTGCTAATCTGAGCAAAATAACTGCCTTATGACCTGTTTGATAATTTAACACAAGCAGCGGGAAACATTTAGGTTGTGAAGTAATCATTTGTCATGTCAAGTAGCTGGTTCCAAAGCGAAGGGTGGCTTCTGTCAAATTTAGTTTCCGAGAGTGGGAAGAAAGTTTCTTGCTTCCATAGAATCTTATTTATTTAGCTGCTCTCCCTGCCACTTTTTCCTGACCCTTTCAATTGTCAGGTTTCATTTTGAGAAACAATTGAAGGCACAGTCTATAAATAAACACACAACATTGGTTTCACCCTGAAGATAGTTAAAAAATCATACCTTGCATTATACTTTCTGCTAAATTTCTTTTTGGTATCTCAGAGAATAAATGATTGAAAGAAAGAGACACGTAAAATTCCTGCTCTGGTACAACTCAACAACTACAGTACTAGTGTTGGGAAGCCACTTATTCATCTGATAAAAGATGCTGGAGAGTTACAATCAGAAATGTTATAAACCTGGACCAGAAGTAGAAGCCTAGAGTTTCACACATGGTCTTTATGGTTGGATTGTCCTGGCTCATCTCTTTTTCAACATGTGAGCTTGAGATAGTTAACTTAAACCTTAGTGTGTTATTTGTAAAGTGGGGACCATAATAACTTTCTTTATTGAATCATTTGAAGAGGTAATGAGATGGCCTGAGGACAAAAGCCCAGGATTGAGAACAGCATTGCTCTTGGTTTGAATCTGAGATCTCCCATCTACCAGGTGTGATCTTAAATTCTCTGAAACTCATTTCCATCATCTGTTAAATGAGAATGAAAACAGTATTCAAATTATTGACTGGCTTTAAATATTCATTTAGTTAGTATTGACAGGCTGTTTAGAATGTGGTCAGCCATGGTACATACTCAATAAATGTTGTCTATTGAGAATAATATTATTGTAATACAGTATTGCTTCTATAACTATTGTAAAAGTCAAAAAAAAAATGATGTACCTATTAAGTCATCTTGTCAGATGCCACTAGGAGCCAACCATAGGTCACTTGCTGAATGAACGAGGTCTAAACCCAAAAGATTGAGGTTCAATGTGTCCTGAATTGATTACACAACCATCCAGCCACTCTGAGCTTCCCCTGGGATTTAAAC
The DNA here is from genome assembly GCA_004363535.1 of Dasyprocta punctata. Classification (NCBI taxonomy): domain Eukaryota; kingdom Metazoa; phylum Chordata; class Mammalia; order Rodentia; family Dasyproctidae; genus Dasyprocta; species Dasyprocta punctata. Next base: position 4,261 of record RJWM01032787.1, on the reverse strand, counting down.
AAATTATAATCTGCATTTCCTTGGCAGATTCCAGACTCTACCTCTGGAGTTTTAAATCAAGTAGGTGATAGAAGGAAGACACTTCTCTTTCACCATCCTGGAAGAATCAGTAGAATTAGAAGTAATCCAGCTATTTAATAGCAAGTTTGAAAGTGGCTCAATTGATTTTCATGAATAGTGGGGTAGTAGTGCACACTTATCAATTCAATGTCCATAATAAAAGTATCAGAAAGCACATTATTATGAAGAAAGTGAAAGTGAAGTATGTGTGCTTATAGCAAGGTAAAACAGTCTCTTGTTTCTGAAGTAGCAGAACCAAACTAAAAGAGGTGCAAAAACATAATGTGTTTAAAGTAAAGCAGGAAGTAGGAAATGTCAAAGAAATCCACAGATGTGGTCTAGTGAAAGGGCTAAAGTGGTAGAGAGGTTTCCTATACGGGATACCAGAAAGGGTTCTACAGAGGAAGTGGCATTTTTAAATTTCTTCTAGCCTTAAATGAGTTTCTAGCTTCTGTTAGAAACTCTTATGCCAATCACCAACCCTCTCTTTACTACAATGAGACTAAGAAAGACTCTTGCCAGGGATGGGCACTTTCCCTCTCTTCTCTGGCAAGCACATACCCATCCGGAGATTCACTTGAAAGGTTAATCGTGGATGTCTACTCCAGGCAGATTTGTCCCTCCTATGTGAGAACAAATTTGTACAGATTTCTACCAGTTGACATTTTAATTTATTACCATGTTATTCTCCTGTGTTGTTCTCTGGATCTGAGCTCCACAAGAGCATGGGTAATTCATTTGTATCCCCAGTGCCCATGGATGGAAAACTTTCCGACATGATGACAATTGGTTTTTAAAAGAAGGAAAACATCTGGGTGTGGTGGCACATTCCTGTAACCTCAGCACTTGGAAGGCTGAGTCAGGGGGATGACCATGAGTTTTAGGCCAGCCTGGAAGACATAATGAGTTTAAAGCCAACCTGAACTACATACCAAGAACCTGTCTCAAAAAGCAACAACAAATAAAGCAAAGTAAAATAAAGTAAAACAAAATAAGAGAAACTTCTAAAGAAAAATGAAAAGTTCTTCCCTTCAGTGAATAGGTAAGAAGTAAGAAAGAGAGAAAAGCATAAGTTGTGTGATTGCTTAGCACCAGGTTGCTTAGTCTAACTGCCATGATGGGAACATTCCTAATTGGCATTGCAGTCTCCTTGTACCACTATGGATACTGAGGTTGAGTGAAGCTAATGAACCTATCCTAAGTCATAGAGCTGCTAAACTAGGTAGCTGGGACTCAGGCTTAGGTGGTTTCACCTTACATGAGATGCCTCCCAGTGAAATGTTTCAGCAGAGTGATGTAGAAGCACCATCTGTGAAGGTTACTTGGCATTGAAAAGTGGAAAAACAAAAATAGCAAAAAACAAACAAACAAACAAAACCAAACACTTGGAACAGATGTTCAGGATCATCTTGGTGGTTGATCTTTAAGAAAATGCATACCTGGAGGAGATGCATCTGTGCCTCAAGGAAAGGGAACCAGCATTCTGCCTCTGTTCCTCTTCTTCAGGTTTTTTTCTTTTTCTTCTTCCCCTCCTCCTCCTCCTTTTTTCTCTTTCTCTTCTTTTTCCTCTTTCTCTCTGTTTTCCTCTTTCTCTCTCTCTTTTGCTTTGTCTCATATGGAGGAGCATTAGCTTCTTCTTAAAATTAATTTTATTAGTGCATTTTTACATACATAATGATCATATTCTGCATTGAGAACTTTTACCTGTATATAATATATCCTAATTCTTTTTTCCTCCCAAATCCCCTCCCATTCCTTCATTCCTTTTACTCCTCTTCATCCATAAAACTTCATTTCTATCATTTCCCCTCCATTTTTTACCTCTGTTCCCTTCCTACCCTTTTCCCTTATCCTACCTGTTCTCCTTCTTATTTGAATATTTTCTTGTCACTTTCCAGTTTCTCTCCTCCATTTTTGTCCTTATTTACCCTTTGAATTTCTAATACAGAGAAACGATGTGATATCTAAATATGTGTTCAATTTCTTTCACTTAAAATTATGTTCTCAAGGTGCACCTACCTAGAAATATCTCAAGTGCCTCCTTCTTTGTGGCAGTGTAGTACTCTACTGTATATAAAAACACATCTTCTTTATACATGCTTGATTGATGGGCATTTGAGCTGTTTCCATGATTTAGTTATTACAAAGTTTGCTGCTATAAATATGAGTGTGCATACATTGCTGTAGTGTGATGCTGTTGACATTCAAGAAGTTACCTAGAAGGGAAATAGCTGGGTGAAATGCAACATTAGTTTTACTTTTTTGAGGCATCTTGATACTGATTTCCATATTGGTTGTACCAATTTATACACCCATCAACAGTGAAGAAGGATTCCTTTTCCACAGTCTTTCCAGCAACTGTTATTGGTTGATTTCTTGTAATAGCCATTTTTCTGGAGCAAGATGGAATCTCAGCATTGTTTTCATTTACATTTCTCAAAAGGTCAATGATGTTAAACATTTTTTCATATATTTATTTGACGTCCATACCTCTTCATCTGAGAAATATCTGTTCACTTCAGATGTCCATTTATAAATTGGGGTCTTTAAATTTGGATAGGAGGTCTAATATTTCTGAGTTCTTTATATAACCTAGAATTTGTTCTCTCTCTGAGGCATAGCTTGCAAATCATTTTTCCATTCTGTAGGTTGTATTTCCACTCTGCTGGGGGTTTCTTTTGCTGTGCAAAATCTGTTTAGTTTGATATGAATTCAGTTGCTGATTTTTGATAATATTTCCTGCAAGAGCAGGGTTTCATTCATAAAGTCTTAGCCTCTACCTATGTTTTCAAGAGTTCTACCCAGTCTTTCTTCCAGCAGATTGTTTCCATCTTAATATTTAGATCTTTGATCCATTTTGACTTTTTAGTTTACTGCATGGTGAGACATGAATCTAGGTTAATCTTTGGTGTATGCAAATCCATTTTCTCCAGCACCATTTATTAATGAAGCTGTCTTTCTTCCAATGAAGATTTTTCACCCCTTTGTCAAAGATAAGGTAGCTGAGTGTGCTTTGAGTTGTTTCTGAATCTTCTATTCTGCCCCATTGAGCCTTGAGTGTTTTTTTTATTTTTTATTTTTTATTTTTTTTGCCAGAACCATGCAGTTTTCATCACAGTAGCTTCATAGTATAATTTCAAGTAAGGGATTGTGATGCCCCCTTCATTTCCTTTATTCTCTGGAATTACTTTTGTAGGTCTCTTCTGGTTGCATATGAATTTTATAATTGTTTTTTCTCTAGTTCTGTGAGGCATGCTATCAGTATTTTAATTGGAATGCATTCAGTCTGCTTAAAATTTTGGAACTATGGCCTTTTTTACTATATTGGTTCTGCTTATACAAGAACAAAGAGTATATTTTCATTTTCTGATATAATTTTTGATCTTTTTCCAGAGTTTTGGGTGAACCACTTTTCAATGCAAAGGTCTTTACTTGCTTCATTAGGTTGGATCCTTAGTATTTTATTTTTCTTGATGCTATTGTGAAAGGTTTTGTTTTCCTGATTTCTCTCTCGCTGAGTTTGTTAGTTGTGTACAGGAACACTATTGATTTTCGACTGTTGAGTTTGTATCCTGCTACACTATGGACTTTGGTTATTAAATCCAGGAGACTTTTGGTGGAGATTTTGGGATCTTCTATGAAGAGTATAATGTCATCACAGATAATAATTTAACTTCTTCCTTTCCTATCCTTATTCCGTGTATTTGTTTCTTTTCTAATTGTTCTGACTAATGTTTCCAGAGCATACAGAATAGAAGTGGTGATAGTAGACATCCTTGTCTTTTTCTTGATTTTAAAGTGAAAGGTTTCAGTTTTTGTCAATTTAGTATGATATTGACTGTTGGTTTGTTATAGATGGCTTTCATCAGATTAAAATAAAGACCATCTACTCCAACTTTCATTTATTTATTTATTTATCTATTTATTCATTTTAAACAGAAAAAGGTAAGAAATAACAATAAAACAGAGTTTCAAAACAGATTAGTAGGAGAGAAACAATAATCAGCATACTGCATGTTGTTATACTCCCAGTAGTTGTCCAGAGTATAAGATACAGGCATGAAGCGTTGTCCAGAAAATTAGTAGCACAAAACATTCCCCTCAGAGAACCAAGAGAAACCAGCTGCATAGCTATATGAACTGTCTTGTGTTTATATATATTTTTTCTTTACCCTTCCTTCCTTTCCCCTTTCTCTCATCA